>CM077648.1:103028618-103211118 GCA_039707465.1 Rhabdophis nuchalis
AAGAAACTGGACAGCCATTTGTCTGGAATGGTATAGGGCAGTGATGGCTAACTTTTTTTGACTCACGTGCCAAAAGTGTGGGAAGCACAGGGGGGTCGTGGTTGGGCGTGCTATACCCATAATGCTATGTGCGTGACCCCCCTACTTTTGGCACAGTTTTTTTTGCCCTTCCAAGGCTCCAGAGGCTTTCCAGGAGCCTGGGGAGGGTGAAAACAGCCTCCCCCCCCACCTCCAGAGGCTTCAGGAGCTTCCCTGAAGCCTCCAGAGGGCGAAAAACAGCCTCAAAAGAAGGCCTAAATCAGCTGGCCAGTGCACACAAGAGTCCTGGAGCTGACAGGGCAACGCCTCGTGTGCCCTAAGAAATTGTTCCGCCTGGCACCTATGCCATGGGTTCACCATCATGGGTATAGGGTTTCCTCCTCAGTTGGACTAGAAGACCTCTAAGATCCCTTCCAATTCTGCTATTCTGTTAAATATCTGTTAAAGTTGGGGTGCCAAGAATGGTAAATTACTAAAGTTAATTCTAACGAAAATTTACTTATTAAATTTCTGCACTGCTCATTTCACCCAAGTGACTCTGGCCAATTTGCAACATCATTCTTAACCTTCTTCACATAAGTGCATAGAGAGAGATATGCTGCCTCAACTATCAAGGATCAAAACTAATAATGGCTGTAAATAGAAATGCTAAACTGTGCATTCTTATCCCAGATCTAATGCAATAGATAGCCAATGTATGGTTGTTCAGGGGTTTCTGAAGGGTTCAGCTTCTGAAGAGTTCAGCTTCAGTGTCATTTTTTGCATTAGCTATATCTTTCAAAGCAGTGACTGTGAAGGGGATCTTGGAGTCTTAGTGGACAACCAGCTAAATATGAGCGAGTAGTATGCAGCGGCAGCCAAAAAAGCCAATGCAATCCTAAATTGTATTAATATACAGATACAATCAAGATCAAGTGAGGTACTAATACCACTCTATAAAGCCCTAATAAGACCACCTCTAGAGTACTGAATCCAGTTTTGGTCATCACACTATAAAAAAGATGTTGGGACCCTAGAAAGAGTGCAGAGAAGAGCAAGCAGGATGATTAGGGGACTGGAGACTAAACCATATGCAGAAGGGTTACAAGAGCTGGGCATGGTTAGTCTAGTGAAGAGAAGGACCAGGGGAGACATGATAGCAGTCTTCCAATATTTCAGGGGCTGCCACAGAGAGGAGGGAGAGTCAAGCTATTCTCCAAAGCATCTGAAGGCCAGACAAGGAATAATGGATGGAAACTGAACAAGGAGAGATTCAACCTAGAAATAACGAGGAACTTTCTGACAGTGAGAACAATCAACCAATAGAACAGTTTTTGCCTTCGGAAGTTGTGGGAGCTTCATCACTGGAGGCTTTCAAGAAAAGATTGCCATTTGTCTGAAATGATGTAGGGTCTCCTGCTTGAGCGGGGGGTTGGATTAGATGACCTATAAGGTCCTTTTCAACTCTGTTAATCTGTTAAATCACCTTCAAGAAAAAAAAATCTATGTAATTGGTATGCACTAATAAACAACAAGTGACCACATAGCATGGATTATTGTGGCAAAGCCACTCCTATCCAACAGGGATTGCAGTTTCTGGAGCAGCTATAGCTAGATAAATACACTCTGGACCACTGATGAAATATGCCAAGATTTCACATTTTAGCATTGGAAATTCCTAAATTAATAATATCACTGGAAGGAATTTCTGGAGTTTCCCCAACTTGCAGTCAATTTTTATATGTCCAATTGTAAAGTGGATGAAAAAAATACCCAACACCTGGGAACTAAGAGATAACATATCCTGCTTTAACAAATGGGCTGCGTTATACGTTAAAATTATAGCCTATAATCTTAAAGTGGAATTAATTCCAAAACACAATGTGTGTGTGTGTGTGTGTGTGTGTGTGTGTGTGTGTTTGACAGTCCAAATGAAGCTTAGCATTAATTGTGCCTCACTTTCTGATGGATGGAAATGTAATATTATGGTCTCTCATGTTTGAAACCTTTTCTGTGGTTGTAGGTTACTTTTTATAAATTTGTTAATACAGTATTGGGAAGAGAATTGAGATTGAAAGATGTTCGTATGCTAAATTTTATCCTGGCTATTTGGAATCTACCAAAGTAAGAAAAAGATTGAATTTACCATAAGTGGTCTATAACTGAAAATATTTGTTTATTCTGGCACTTATTATTCAAATCCTGAATTAGCAAATTGGCTTTATTTTTTCTACGTTGTTTGGATTTTTTAAATCAATGGAATAAAAATCCAATGAATATTACTTCAGGTAATATTCATGATTTTACATATGGTTCCGCCCCAGGCTCCTGATGGACCCGTTAAGGTTCCAGAAGGAGCTTGGGCCAATTCCTGCGGACTTGCTCCGCGACTCGGCTGAGGACCTAGTGACTGCATGGTTAAGTGCGGCCGCCGGGGCCTTGGACCGAGTCGCGCCCTTGCGGCCTCTCTTGCGGCGACGAACCACCTGGGCCCCTTGGTTCACCGAGGAGCTCAGGGGGATGAAACGCCACAAGAGACGCCTAGAGAGCAGATGGAGATCATCTCGCTCTGAATCCGACCGAACACTAATAAGAGACCACATTAGGACTTATTTAGTGGCAATAAGGCTGGCCAAATGTGAATATTGTGCCACACTTATTGCATCCGCAGAAAACCGCCCTGCTGCCCTGTTTAAGGTAACCCGCTCCCTCCTCCAACAGAGGCCACGGGAAGCCTCTTTACAGGGTCGAGCAGAGGAATTTGGGATTTATCTGCAGGAGAAAATCACTCGGATTCGAAGCGAGTTACCCTCCATTGTCAATAGCCCTGTCGAGAGTGCCAAAGCAGCTCTTGAGACACCATTGTGGGAGGAGTTTGACTTTGTTACTATCAAAGATATGGACAAGCTGTCAAAGAGACTCAGGGCCACCACATGTTTACTGGACCCGTGTCCCTCCTGGCTTGTACTGGAATCCTGGGAGACGACACGAGGCTGGCTTCAGGGCATTGTCAACGCATCTCTGAGTGAGGGGTCCTTACCTACCATCTTGAAAGAGGTGGTGGTGAGGCCCCTCCTCAAGAAGCCGTCCCTGGATCCGGCATTATTAGAAAACTATCGTCCCGTCTCCAACCTCCACTTTCTAGTGAAGGTTGTTGAGAGTGTGGTGGCCCAACAGTTTCCACGACATTTGGATGAAGTTGACTATCTAGATTCGTGCCAGTCCGGCTTCCGACCCGGGCACAGTACCGAGACGGCATTGGTCGCATTGGTCGATGATCTCTGGAGGGCACGAGATAGAGGATTTTCCTCTATCCTAGTCCTATTAGACCTTTCAGCAGCTTTTGATACCATCGACCATGGTATCCTATTACGCCGACTGGGGGGGTTGGGGCTGAGAGGCACCGTTTTACGGTGGTTCTCATCCTACCTCTCTGGTCGGTCACAATATGTGTTGACGGGGGGGAAGAGGTCGACTTCTAGATCCCTCTTATGTGGGGTCCCTCAGGGGTCGGTCCTCTCGCCCCTGCTGTTCAACATATATATGAAGCCGCTGGGTGAGATCATCCGTGGTTTCGGGGTGGGATATCATCTGTACGCTGATGATACCCAGCTGTACATATCCACCCCGGACCACCCCAATGATGCCGTCGAGGTTATGTCCCGGTTCTTGGAGGCTGTACGGATCTGGATGGGTAGTAACAAACTCAGGCTCAACCCGTCCAAGACTGAGTGGCTGTGGCTTCCGGCACCCCGTTTCAGCCAGATTATTCCAACTCTGGCCATTGGGGGCGAAACACCAGCCCCTGTGGAGAAGGCACGCAATCTAGGTGTCCTCCTGGACTCCCGGCTGACTATGGAAGACCAGGTGGCGGCCGTGGCCAGGGGGGCATTCCATCAGGTACGCCTGATGCGTCAATTGCGTCCCTTACTGGATCGGGGAGCCTTACGCACAGTCACTCAAGCACTCGTCACATCTCAACTTGACTATTGCAATGCTCTCTACATGGGGCTTCCCTTGAAGTGCACCCGAAGACTACAGTTAGTCCAGAACGCGGCCGCACGGATAATTACGGGAGCGCCTAAACACTCCCATATAATACCTGTCCTACGCGAGCTCCACTGGCTTCCTGTGGTCTTTCGGGTGTGCTTCAAGGTCCTAACGACCATCTTCAAAACGCTCCATGGCTCGGGACCTAGCTATCTGCAAGACCGTCTCCTGCCCCATACATCCCTGGGACCGACACGCTCCCACAGAGAGGGTCTCCTCAGGGTGCCGTCGGTCGGGCAATGTCGACTGGCGGCGCCCAGGGGGAGGGCCTTCTCTGTGGCAGGGCCGGCCCTTTGGAATGACCTGCCCCCTGAAATCCGCACCATTCCTGACCTCCGCCTCTTCCGCAAATGTCTTAAGACTCACTTCTTCCAACTAGCCGGCCTTGCGTAACCCCAGCACCGCCAATTATAAACGAGGGTTTTAAAAACGGTTACAACACAGGTATCTAATATCTATGTATTGTATTTTGTATTTATTGATTTAATTCTATGTTCGCCGCCCCGAGTCCCTTGTTGTGAGATGGGAGCGGGTTATAAATATGAAAAATAAATAAATAAATAAAATATATTAATAATGTGCCTCCACTCCAGTTGTCTTTTTTACTAAGCCCAATTTCTAAACCAATGAATATTAGGTAAAGGTAAAGGTTCCCTTCGCACATATGTGCTAGTCATTCCTGACCCTAGGGGGCGCTGCTCATAGCCGTCTCAAAGTTGAAGAGTCAGTGTTGTGCGAAGACGTCTCCGTGGTCATCTGGCCAGCATGACTAAACACCAACAGTGCACGGAATACTGTTACCTTCCCACCAAAGGTGGTTCCTATTTTTCTATTTGCATTTTTACATGCTTTCAAACTAGGTTGGCAGAAGCTGGGACAAGTAACAGGAGCTCACTCTGTTACACGGTGCTAGGGATTCGAACCGCCAAACTGCCGACCATTCTGATCAACAAGCTCAGCGTCTAATGAATATTACTCCATGGTAATATTCAAGGTTTTACAACCATGATAAGATAGTAAAAAGATAACGGGCAAGGTAGGACATTATTAAGATATGTAAAATTATGCTAGCCATGGGGAAAATGAATGTTGAGAAAGATTTTTCCCTTGCCCTCTAAACTCCAATTAGAAATCCTCACAAAGGTGATTGGAATTAAATATGAAACAAATAAATGGCAGCCGTGCTCTTATAGAAAACATAATTAAACTGTGGAATTTATAACTATAAAACACAATGATGGCCACAAATTTGAATGGGTTTAAAGGGGCAGTGAATAAATTTGTGGCGAATGGGCTTTTCCAGTCCTGAGAATCTTGAGGTATTTGAGCATTTCTGTTAGCTTCATTTTTTATTATTTCTTTTTCTCTCTAGGTCGTGTAAGGCTTAAAAGATAGAAAGTGTGCCTCTTTATCATTTTATTATTTTCAAGTCTCTCAATTTTTACTCATCTTCCAAACATGATTCCTGCCCTTAATCTTGTTTATTCGCCAAGGGAAATTATTTTCCCAGCATTAGATACTACTTCTTCAGGGTTTGTGTCATGCTACATAAAAGTGGAAAACTAAGAGAGCCACAATCATTTTCCAATTAAAAAAAAATGTATCAGAAAGAGCCAATGAGCAGTGAACAAATGAGACTAGCAAGACATTAACTTTTTCCCATCTATTGTTTCTTCTCTGCCCCATGGCATGCTAAACAGCTACTTCTTCACAGAAGTAGCCGGTGATGAAAAAAATGAACCATCCATTTCCCACCATTTTGCCAGTCTAAAATATTCCCCCCTGGAACTGGCTTTCTAAAAGAAAGCAAATACTGTAAAAAGTATTGGGGAAGTTACATATTTATTTACATGTAACTTAAAATTGGGTTTTGTCAGTCACTACAGGTAAAACCCTCAGATTGAAAGAGCTAGATAAAAAGAGTGCTGCAGTGGCCTAGAGGTGGCTGTAGATAGATATTTGTCTCTCTGTGTACAATAAGTAAATATCAGCTGAGAACTCTGTATTGGTGACAGGAAGGGCATCCGGCCAGAAAATACTCAGCTGTATTCAGTTGGCCTGACTCCACCCTGATGCAAGGGACTACAGGGTCATTTAACAGACCCCCCAAAATTGGAAGAGCTAGATAAAAAAATCTGGGAAGCTTACATTTACAAGTGGGAGGAAGTTAAAGATGGTCCTCACTTAACAACTGCCTGGTTTAGTGACCATTTTAAGTTACAATGCATTGAAAAAGTAACTTTACAGCTGGTCACCATAATTATGGCCATTGCAGTCCCATAACCCCCCCCCCCCGTCACATTATTGCAATTCAAGCATTTGGCAACTAGCATGTGTTTGTGAAAGTCACAGTGTTTTGTGGTTATGTGATCAACATTTGTGCACTTCGAGTAGCTTCCAACAAGCAGAGTCAATGGAGAAGACAACAGTGAAATGACAACTCATGCTGATGTGGTGTCTCTAATGTTAGGCACAAAGAGTAAGGACCACACATCCAGTTAAATTGATTTGTTGTTCATGCCTATACAAAAGAAATTAGTCAACTAATGGTCAGCACTAAATAAGAGTTAACAGAATTCAAGAGGGGATGGACTTAGACCGCTTGTGGGAATATAACAACTCCAGGCTGACTCCTCTTGACTCCACTCTCCAGGTTCTGCCTGTCCTTCTCCAAAACATTTAGGGATTGCATTGCTTAGTGATGGAGTTGCCAGTCTCTGTTGTACTTATTAAGTAAGGACTACCAGTAGAGGGATGGTCTTCCAAAAATAATGCTCTTGACCATTCAACCTGGGACTGGATCATCTTTCTTTTGAGAATATTATTTAAATTAAATACACTTACTCTTATGTAAGCATATATATATGATTCCAGATTTCAGCCGTGAAATGCTAATTTCACACATCCTGCTAAGACACACCTTACTGAACTATATTTAGCAGGGTTCACTAAATGCCAAAAGATCATCCATGATTTATAACCCATAATGCTTGAGTTCACCCAATACTCTAAGCCAGGGATGTCCAAACTTGGGAACTTTTAAGACTTGTGGACTTCAACTCCCAGAATTCCCCAGCCAGCTATGCTGGCTGGGGAATTCTGGGAGTTGAAGTCCACAAGTCTTAAAGTTCCCAAGTTTGGACATCCCTGCTAAGCCTAAACTAAGTAAAGCATATTGCAATTAAGTACTATGTATGAAGGCCGTATCTATAAACCTGACAACTGTTATCCATTATCCTTTTGCTTGCTTCCTCTAGCTCAGGGCTGTCAAACTCCCGGCGCATGGGGCAGATGTGTCACATGCTGGTCATGCCCAGTTTAGCAAAGGAGAAAACGTTCCAATATGACATGTGATGTTGCCATGAAGATGTGAGTTTGACACCCCTGCTCTGTGAATTTCACACTTTGTTACTATTGGTTCATCTTGCGCGCCTTCTGTGCATGCACTAGGCTTCAATAATATGCCTAAATAGGACGGCATAGAGCCAGGGCAGGTAGGGATGCCCATTCACGATTTCCGCTACCTGTTTGGCGAGTCAGTCCAAACCGGCTGAGTACCACCTCTGAACAGCATGGAAAACATGAATCAAATTTATGAGCATAATTACCCAGTGGCTAAAAAAAAAAGCACCACCTCTTGCTTGCTCTTACACCTTTAAAATCTGTTTATTGTAAAGAACTCATGAAGAAAAGCTTTGCACAGTAGGAAAAGAGCATTACACAGCTGTTAATGCTTGAACTTCAACTTGTTCTTCAAAGCTCTAGCACGGCTCGGCAGAAAAGCTGACCATTTAGTGAGCACATCATGTGGAACCGTAATACGGTGGTTACGGGTTTTGGCTTAGTGTGATACATCCATTAGAGCAGGTGCCAAATGCTCTTGCCATTACATCAAGGCCATTTTATTTGTGAATTGGCTTCACCTGTAAAGTGCCCTTGATGCGGATTCTCTTTTGTGATGGTTTTGAAGAGCAGGACGTCGCTTCAGATGTGGGCTGTCAAAATGAAATGATAGGATTAGCCTTCTGCTAATAATCATACTCTGGGTTGGAAGAATCCATGAGAATTCGTGTTTTCTGACTGATGTAGAAGGTATATAATTCTTTTATGACTTATTTACAAGACAGACTTGATGTTTCGAAGTTCAAACAGAGCTATTTCTCTGTCCCAAATCTTTGATGCAGTGCGCACATAATATGCAATCTGCTTGAGATGCTGAGAAGGGAGGGATAACGAAAGCTGTTAAATTCTTTCCAGCCACAGGGCACATTCATAAAATATTCTGCTCTTGTACACTGCTTTATTTCAGTAAAGTTGTTAGGGCTAGAATATATTGGTGTACCTGAATGTATTAAAATATAAAGCTTCATTACCCAATTAATTTTTAAAAAGGGAAGTAGAGGTCAGATATCAAATTGTAATTTCTAGTACTATTAGAACTTTTTTGTTTTTAAAAAAAAGAGAATTGCTAACCCCCTAATGAAGTCTGTGTCAATCACTGAAATTCTTTGCAAATAAGAGAATGGAATAATTCACTTGAAGCATTCCTTCACTGTACTGTCTCCCAAATTTTTTGAGCAGGTTAACACATTTGAAATGTTTCAGAGTATATGAAGGGCAGTGTCAAGAAAGATGATGTACTAAGTAAATTAGTGTTATTGCCATAACTATAGATGCTAATAAAATAAAATCACAATCAAACAATCAAAAGAGTGTTGGATACAAAAGTTCCAAACAATATAAATGTTTTGAGCTCTTTGTAACTCAAAGGGTTACAATTAAGCATTTATTTCTAAATTTAAATGACAGTAAGGCAAAGCAACCTGATTTCTAGCTTCTGGGAAAAACATCTACAAGAAGATAATTCAACCATCAACTACTTCAGCTGAGATCTGAGTATTTTAATCCATCTATCTTCAATAACTTGACCCTGATCTCATGAACATGTGGCACTGGGTGACATTTATTTATTTATTTATTTATTTATTTATTTATTTTTCATATTTATAACCCGCACCCATCTCACCACAAAGGGACTCGGGGCGACGTACAGAAAATTAAATCAATTACACACAAATACAGGGATAATTAAGGGCCTGTGTTAACACCATTTTAGAGTCCTCATTTGAACTGGCGATGTTGGGGTTACGCAAGGTCGGCTAGTTGGAAGAGGTGCGTCTTAAGACACTTGCGGAAGAGGCGGAGGTCAGCAATGGTACGGAGTTCAGGGGGTAGGTCGTTCCAAAGGGTTGGTCCTGGCACAGAGAAGGCTCTCCCCCTGGACGCCACCAAGGAGCAGATACACTGTTCAGTAGGACACTTAACAAGGTGTGTGGGGTGTACTTGAAGGGATGTCAAATCCTTTCTGAGTGGAATGCTGGTAACATTAACCAGGTACTGGTTTTTGCTTTTATGTCTTTTATAATAAGGAATCCAAGGTACAACAGTGATTGGTGTCATTCAAGACAACGATGAATCTGCATGCAGATGAGCGGTTGAAGAACTAGCCTTGTGGTGCAACCAGAACAATCTTAAAGTGAATTAAAGTGAATTAAATACACTCAAACCCATAGAAATGCTAGTAGATTTTAGGAGAAACCCTCCTACACTACCACCTCTTGCAATACTAGACAACCTAATATCAACAGTAGAGACCTTCAAGTTTCTAGGTTCTATCATATCTCAAGACTTAAAATGGACACCGAACATCAAAAATGTCAACAAAAAAGCAGAAAAAAGAAAGTTCTTTCTGCACCAACTCAGAAAGCTCAAACTGCCCAAAGAGCTGCTGATTCGGTTCTACAGAGGAATTATTGAGTCTGTCAGCTGCACCTCTATAACCGTCTGGTTTGGCTCTGCAACCAAACAAGGCAGACACAGACTTCAGAGGATAATCAGAACTGCAGGAAAAAAACAATTACTGCCAACCTGCCTTCCATTGAGGACCTGTACATTGCACAAGTCAAAAAGAGGGCCACGAAAATATCTACAGACCTCTCACATTCTGGACATAAATTGTTTCAACATCTACCTTCAAAATGTTGCTACCAGAACAAGAAGAGACAAGGACATTTTCCCCAAATGCCATCACTCTGCTAAACAACTAATTCCCACAACACTGTCAAAATATTACTAAGATTGTATTACTGTTATTCTTCTCATCCTTCCTAGTACCTATCTCTTCCCGCTTATGACTATAACCATGGTGCTTGTATCTTTACAATTTATATTGTTTTATTGTTTCCTAATATGATTTGATTGCTTATTTGTAACCTATGGTTATTACTAAGTGTTGTATCGTATGATTCTTGATGAATGTATTCTATTTTATTTTTCTTTATGTACATTGAGAGCATATGCATATTCTATTCTATTCATTCGATAATTGAAACTTATTTCCTTGGAACCAGGAACTTCATAATACTATGTTTTTGGGGTGTGCATTTCCTAAAATTGGAGGTGAAAGGAGATACCTAAACTTTATATTGCATTTAGGAAAAACTTTCCTCAGCCTAGTATATCTAGAAACCTGCTAGATATCAGCTTCATGCTCTCTTACTCTTTCTGATGGAAAATGAAAAAGGTTATTTGGGGTGAGAAGAATTTTGTGAGGGATTGGATGTCAACCCCTATCAGTGAAGGGGCTTGTGTGGATTAAAATGTGAAGACCAAGTGGCAGTGGGATGGAATCAGGGCTGGGCTGCTGGGGGTTTGCATGGGTTTGGCCGATCTTCTAGCTAGGATTCTGCCCAGTTTTGTGAAACCCCTTCCCCCCCGCCCAAAAGCCAGCCCTGGCTGACCACGCCCACTCCACCCTGTCCCTCCCACCCACCCCTCCCATGAATCTCCATGCCAGGTAAGTGCAGGCCAGCAGGGAGGCTCAGACAGGGGTGTGTAAATGGGCCTATTGAAGGTTACACAAATCTGAAATCTGCTCGCACGAGGGAAGCAATTTTGCCCTTCCAGAGGCTCGAGGATAGCCTCCGGAGTCTGGGAAGGGCAAATAACACCCCCCCCCAATGGTGCAGGAGGCTGGCTAGGCCACACCCACCATGGCCACACCCACCCAGCAACAGGGCAGCAAACTCATTGCTGCAATTTTTGAAGCCCACCCCTGAATCCCAGGGGTTCTTCATAATCCCTATTTCGTACAATCACTGGGGGTGGGAAGTGAGGAGATAACTATTTTACATCTCTAATCTCTTTTTTTCCATCAAACTATTTCAGGAGTTCCATGATTTCATAACGACTCACCACGGAAAGATGAGTTAGCCACTTCTTGGTAACTTTCCTCACAGTTTCAGCAAAGCTAAATCAACTGTTCTTTTAAGGGACAATATGTTTGCAGTGTGAATGTGTAGGGTGTCAGTATACAAGATTGAGATAATTATAACACTATGCTTTGCCTCCGGAGGCACAGGAACAAAAGAGAACCAAATACTGCTCTTTTTTTAAAAAAAGTTCATTGTTGGATAAGGAGTCAGATTGCCAAAAGATTTACTGTATTTCTTTTAGCCTTCTGATTTGCTTCAAAGATAGACTTCACAATATGTGGCCTTTCCTGCATCTTGTTAACTTTGAAATAATTGAGCCTCCGTGAGACAGCGGGTGGATCAGTGTTTTTTAAAGATGGAAAGAAAAAAAATCTTTCTTTCTTTCTTTCTTTCTTTCTTTCTTTCTTTCTTTCTTTCTTTCTTTCTTTTTTTTCTTTCTTTCTTTCTTTCTTTCTCTCTCTCTCTCTCTCTCTCTCGCTCTCTCTTTCTTTCTTTCTTTCTTTCTTTCTTTCTTTCTTTTCTTTTTCTTTCTCAATCTCTTCAGACAGAATTGTTTCCAGGGACTGCACCTTTTCCTCAGCACATCACCTTATTAACAGACTGTTCTTAACAACGGTGTCAGCAAGATACGGATTTCAAAATGTGTTGCTGTGGAAACCAATAGTTCATTATCCATCCTTATTCCCATGACCTTCTTTTTCTTATTTAGTATATTTTTAGATTGAATGTGGTCCCAATAGGTACTGGCTCTATAGTTGGTCAATAGGCATTTCATGTAGTCATCAGTCTCCTCTAGTCTTGAATCAAGGATTATTGCATTCTTTGTACTATGTTGTATAGGAACACTCAAAGAAATCCTTTGGAGAATACTATTGTTTTCTATATTGTGCTGAAAAAAATGGGCTCTCATTACTTAACATATGCTCTTAAAGGACAATACTATAGCAGAATTAATCTTTCTTCAATGCCATCAGAAAACATGGCTTCCACATTTGCTAAAAAGGGTTGTCTGGTTTCAATATACAAGAATATACAATAGCAGAGTTGGAAGGGACCTTGGAGGTCTTCCAGTCCAACCCCCTGCCTAGGCAGGAAACCTTATACCATTTCAGACAAATGGCTATCTAACATCTTCTTAAAGACTTCCAGGGTTGGGGCATTTACAACTTCTGGAGGCAAGTTGTTCCACTGATTAATTGTTCTGTCAAGAAATTTCTCCTCTGTTCTAAGTTGCTCCTCTCCTTGATTAGTTTCCACCCATTGCTTCTTGTCCTGCCCTCAGGTGCTCTGGAGAATAGCTTGACTTTCTCTTCTCTGTGGCAGCCTCTGAGATATTGGGACACTGCTATCATGTGTCCCCTAGTCCTTCTTTTCATTAAACTAGGCATACCCAGTTCCTGCAACTGTTCCTCATATGTTTTAGCCTCCAGTCCCTGAATCATCTTTGTTGCTCTTCTCTGCACTCTTCTCTGCATATCTCTAGAGATTAGATAGATAGACAAAAATGCCAAACTTCTGGCTGACTGTGTGATGATTAATAATGATAATAACGCAGGTAAATTATTATTATTACTGAGTTACATGTTTAATGAATAAAAATAATAATTTATCTGTATCCAAAATATCATGGGAACATAAAGTTGAAAAAGTTGTTGAAAATGAGAAGGTGAAGATCTTGTGGGACTTTCAAATACAGACAGATCATCATTCAGAACAAAACAAGCCAGATATCATAGTTGTCGAAAACAGAAGTATACAATTTATTGATATTGCTGTACCAGGAGACGCCAGAGTCAAAGAAAAAGAGCTGTAAAAAAAGTAATGAAATATTATGACCTGGTCATCGAAACTACACAATTATGGAGGAAACATTGTCGTTAGAGCACTTGGTACCATGTCCAAGAATCTACAAAATAGATCAAGAATTGCAGCTTCCTGCAATAACACCAGCGGAACTGCAAAAAACTGTGCTACTAGGAACATCATATATTTTAAGAAAATAGTTGGTTGTTACCTAGGATACTGGCAGCAACCCGTTTCAACCATTAGCACTAGTCAATGGTATTTGTGATGCATTTTTGAATGTTCAGTTGATCGAATTTCATGTTTAATGAATAAAGTATATAATAATAGTAGCATTAAAATGATGATGATGATGATGATGATGATGATGGTGGTGGTGGTGGTGATGGTGATGATGGTGATATTTGGTTGATACCTAGGATGCTGGCAGCCATCAGCGCCCATCAATGATATTTGTGATACATTTTTAAATGTTCACTTGACTGAGTTTTATGTTTAATGAATAAAAGATAATAATGTTTTAATTGCAGAGTGCCTTTCATAATTACTGCTTTTATGCTTTTATTATATACTAGCCAGAATCATTTTTTGTGAGATGGTATATAAATATGATGATATAAATAAATAAAATGACACCTTATTTTATTAACATTGATCCTGCTGATTAAAAGGGTGAGTTACCAGCAGAGCATGGAGGGGACTTGATCCCAGGTAACTACTGCAAATATCAGTATATAAATATAAATATAACTATGCAATTTGGGAGGAACACCCTTCAAATGGTTTGGGAGTGTGAACAGATTTCCAGAACAATTGCAGACTATGGGAATCTTTAGCACTACTCAGGTGACCCTGAGGACACAGATAAACCTCCAAGTGCTTCAAGGACCCTTTAAAAGGCTACAAATGACCAGCTGTCAGCAAGGAACATAAATTCTTCCATTTCTCATTGTCCAGTCAGAGCTGAAGAAGCTTCTTGGACGAGAAGCAAAACGTCTTCAAAGAAAAAACACAAGAAAGTCCAGTTGCCTCCTGAAAAAGCACCTTTGGAAAAGACATGATGCTTTAAAACCTTTTTTTTTTTAGCAATTAGATATTAAAGAAAATGGAATATATACTTTAAAAAATCTAGAAACAAAAAAAAGTGTTTTGCGTCCCTTTAAATAATACGAAGCATTGAGACAGGGAAGAATTGCATTAAGGGAAATGATGTGACATATTTTATTTCTTCATAACTTACATTTGAGGGGAGGGCGTGTCATTAATTTTCTTACACATTTTTAAAAGTATATCTTTCCCAACATGCAGCAGTGATGATGGAGTAATTAATGGAGTTGACATGTAAACCAAACTAAAAATAAAGGGCGGGGGAAAACGCCTTGGTTAATCAATTTAACTGAAACTTTATTCACTCCACTGGCTCAGGGTAATTTATAATCTGCAAGAATTGAGAAAAGGACATTCCTTAGCTTTTGGAGAAAAGCTCAACCTCTTAATTTTGGACGCAGTAGTTTAATAGGTTTTGCAATTAATCTTTCAGTGGGTACATTTTAGAAGGAAGAATGCTCCCACTTCATTGAATTGTATTTCGGAGTGGAAACGCCACTTAGAAAGACAACATTTCTTCTTCTGGAATGCAAGACCTCCTGAGATCAAATACAATGCAAGTCCATCTGTAAATGTATTTTGATCTGAAGAAGACATGTGACTACCTTAATGAATAATCATTTGAAAGGGCATTCGAGGTTAAAAATACTCAGCACACAGACACAAAAACCCATCTCTTTTGTTTTGTTTGCCTCCAGCTGGTCCAGAATGTGGCCGCGCGGGTTGTCATGGGGGTACCTAGGTGCTCCCGTGTTACACCCCTTTTAGGCGGCCTGCACTGGTTGCCAGTTGTCTTTCAAGTGCGATTCAAGGTGTTAATTATGACCTTCAAAGCGCTCCATGGCTTAGGCCCAGGGTACTTGCAAGACCACTACTGCCACCGGTAGCCTCCCACTGTGCAGTGCGATCCCACAGAGTCAGCCTCCTCAGAGTGTCATTGGCCAGGCAGTGTTGGCTGGTGACCCCCCCATGGGGAGAGCCTTCTCTGTGGGAGTGCCTTCCCTTTGGAATAAGATACTCCCGGAGCTTCGCATAATTCCCGACCTCTGGTCCTTCCGGCGCGCCCTAGAAAGTTGGCTCTTTCAGCAAGCCGGCCTGGCCTGAATAAAATAAATTATTAATTTTAATTGTTAATTTTAATTGCATTTTAAACTTAAATTTAATTGTCAATTGGGTTATTAGATTTTTTATTTAATCTTTTTTCAATTTTTGTAATATGTGTTTTTTATGTTGTACGCCGCCCTGAGTCCTTGGGGAAAGGGCGGCATGCAATAAAACTCAAACTCTGCAATTACCTTTTTTTTCTTCCAATAGTTGACATGACATTAAGTTTGTCAAAACAAATTCACCAAGAGTAAGAGAGAAAGAGAGTGAGAAAGAGAAAAACTGTTCAATCTTCATCTTGATAAATCACTACAGGTTCCAAATCAGAAAGGCTAATCTACTTGTTAACAGGCAGGTCATCCTTTGAGAAGTTGGTCTCTTGGCTTTTTTTTTTTTTTTTTTGCAAAATCTAAAATATTCAGTTTGACAATTATGCAGGGTATGTCTTGGAAGCAGGCACCTAATCAACAAGCTGTAGCAGGGACTTTAAGAAAACAAAAATGCTAGTACACAGTTTATACTCAGTTTCTTTCTTTCTTTCTTGGGGGGGGTGTGTCCTCCCCTGGTGAACAAGGGAACTCAGCTACTTCTGTATTTTTTTTCAGCAATGATCCATTTTTGACAGTAAGTAGAACAGTTAAGGGACGCAGAGCCTCAGTGGCTAAGACGCTGAGCTTGTCGATCAGAAGGTTGCCAGTTTGGGAGTTTGAATCCCTTAACCGTGTCTGCTCCCATTACTTGTCCCAGCTTCTGCCAACCTACAAGAATTCCTTATAACTTAATTCCTTATAACAGTTTGATGGTTCAAGTCCTTAGTGCTGCATACAGGTTGAGTTCCCATTACTTGTACCAACTTCTACCAACCTAGCAGTTCAAAAGCATGTAAAAATGCAAGTAGAAAAATACAAACCACCTTTCATGGGAAGGTAACAGCGTTCCATGCTCCTTTGGCATTTAGTCATGTCGCCATATGACCACGGAGACATCTTCGGACAGTGCTGGCTCTTTGGCTTTGAAATGGAGATGAGCACTGCCCCCTAGAGTCAAGAATGATTAGCACATATGTTGCGAGGGGAACCTTTACCTTTCAGAACAGTTAAGTTGGCAGCAAAATAATACATGTGAATAGTGGTAACATTTGAATTACCTGATGATCTGACCTGCTAAATGTTTTCTTTAAAACCAAACAACATACTTTGAACTTGCTTTTCCTAGCTTTAGATCATATTGACTGTGAATTCTGGAAGTAATACCTGAAGACATCTGGAAAGAACCAGACATCTGGAAACCAAGACATCTGGAAAGAACCAGAAAGAAGGAGACTATAAGAGATGGAGACTATTAGGTTCCAAAACCAAGAATGGCATGTGGTGATTCTTCAAAAGTGAGTTGTTTATTGTCTCCATACCCACAGACAGAATTTTGCCAGAGTGAGCACTCTACTTTCCCATAATGGCTATTCAGATTCTCAGTCATGCAGGTCATAGTTGTCTCAAGGATGTTTTTTTTCCACTTCAATCATCAACCGGACTGTGTTTTCCTTGAGGAAGAAAAAGTTTTGCTTCTCATCAGTTCTGATGGCAAGGGGGCGGAATGGAAGATTTTAGATAGAGAGGACCATTGGTTTGAAACAGGGGTAAAAGAATCTATATGTGTTAGAACTGAACACCCCTCCCTCAACAGAGAGGGAGAAATAAGATGCCACCTATCTCCTGTTTACAACACAGCCCTTTAATTCAGGGTGGGCTTCAACATTTTTAGCAAGGGGTTCTCTGATTGGTTGCTGGGTTGGGTGTGGCCATGGTGGGCATGGCCTAGTCGATCTCATTGCTAAATCCCGTTGCTAAACCACAATTGTGGCTGCTAAATGCAAGCTACCTGTATTTTTTTTAAAGTTGAAGCTGTGTCCCTTTCCTTCCTTCCATGATTTGGAAGGTCGCCAACTCCTAAATGACTCTAAGCAGTTACATAATTAATATGAGAAAAAAGACAATTAAGAAAGGGAACATCTGCAGCTGGACAAAAACACAGATTGTATTATAAAACTTACTGAGGGTTCAACACACCATCTACTCCAGGCTTTCAAAGACTTTCAGGCTACCGTGAGAGCTGTGCAAAACTCTGGGTGGTTATTTTCGTTTTTTTGGTTTGGTTTGGTTTGGTTTGGTTTATTCTCCTTTCATTCCAGGCTATTTGAAACTTATTTTATGTGAACGGATAAGGAATGTGATATGGGGGGTGGGGGTGGAGGGGGTGAATCTTGTATTCAGTCACAAGTTGGCGGAATTCTGTTCTGTGGTAACCACTAACTTGAACTTGCATTCATCAAGCGGTGAATCTGTTACGTTTTTTTGAACATATCTGCATTAATGACCACCAAATGCAGAGCTTTTAAGGTTCTTTTTAAGACATAGTATGAATTTAGGTTTTCCCATGAAGCCAAAATGGCATTTGTATTGATATCGGTGATTTCGGTGGCAGAGTGGTTAGAATGCAGTGTGGCAAGCTACTTTCTGCTCTCGGGCAGAAAGATATTGCTCTGTGATCTGTAAAGCAGCCTTACAGATCACAGAGGGCTTCTATGTGTCTCTTTAGATCACTAATAATCAACAACCACCTGATAGCACATCATCGTGTGCTATCAGGAGCCACAGTGGTGGGGTGGTTATAGGGCACTCTACAGCAGGCATGTGCGGAGGGGTGGGATCTTTGTGTTATGAATTGTTCAGTCACAAGATGGGGGAATTCTGCCTGTGGTGGTTCAGTACAGCAGGCTTCTTCTGCTGACTGCCGTCTGACTGCAGTTTGGCAGTTCAAATCCCACCAGGCTCAAGGTTGACTCAGCCTTCCATCCTTCCGAGGTGGGTAAAATGAGGATGCAGATTGTTGGGGGGGGCAATAGGCTGACTGTGTAAACCCCTTAGAGACGGCACTGTGAAGCAGTATATAAATCTAAGTGCTATTGCTACATTGCAGCAACCATTTGACAACTCATCCAGATTTCATTACAACACTACCATACAGTAGCAGATATTTCAGAAAAGGGAAAAAAATAAAATATTTTGGATAAATACAGAGGGGTTTTTTTTTGAACGGTTGGTATTAATTAGATGTTGGAAGCTTTTTGAAAACTACTAAATGCTGCAAGCCAAAAGATAAGTAGTCTTTCTAAATGAAATAAATGCTTCTCTGGGTTTTGAGAAGCTGAGCTAATACATACAGGAACTTGGCAGACAATACATCAAGAATATAAAATTTATTATCATATTATCATTTATATTATGTTTTACTGAGGAACAATTTCAAGAGGAAGACTTGAGGCAAATTGATTGCATATAAAAAAAATAACTTAGCCAAGAAATACTTTTTTAAATTGGATCATTAGGATACTGATATAAAGACTTGAGGCACCTTAATTGCATGTAAAAAAACCCGACTCACTCTTATTCCCGGCCTACAGAAACAACCTATTCTTTGTGAATGGAAGGTATTCTAGAATGACAGTATCAATGTTCTGACTGAAGACCAAAGCAAGCACGGCTGAGACAATTTGATCTCTGAATGGAAAACTTCATTGAGTACATCATTTCAGCACTGATGAGGACAATACCAGATCTAGCTCGTTCCCCCACAAGCCCACATCATTAAATCATAGATTCTCCCTCCCCCTATTAGAGCAGGTCAAATTGTCCAACTGAGTCTCATTGTATTGTTATGAGAAAAAGTCTTTGGCTTTGGCAAACACCTGCCAAAGTGTCCTTGGCTCTCATTGCTGTCTTCTTGATGCCTGGAGTCTACAGTCCATCTCACCCTTCCCTCCACCGTGGGTTCATTGGCAAGCTGAGAAAGCAATAGTAGTTGCAACAGCAAGAGAGCAATTCGAACTTGACAGACAGAATTCCAAATTCTTTGAAATAAGCTCTCTGTTTATTTCATGTGGAGCCTCATGTAATTATCTGTAATGTAAGTGGATGGCATCTCTATACAGAACCTACAGAACCCACTAAAAAACACAACGAGCTACAAAGTTAGCTTTCAAAATTAATTCCTCTAAGACAATGAAAAGAAGGCATGCATAATTCTCCCTCTGTCCTATAATCTGCATCACTTCCCCAATTGTAGTTTGTCACATCAGGGATCTTCCTCATTACTGTAAATAAGTAAGGGTTGATCACTCCCCAACTCTCAGAAGAATCCTGACTTTCTTTATCTTTGGTTTGTCCTAGAATTAATGAGTTGGAGTGAGAGATGTTTGTCTCCCTCTCACAAAATAGTGAATTTCAATAAAGATAAGATTTAATTCAAGAAAGTTTTAACTAAGTTATCTAGTCATCCAAAATACAATTAAACTATGGTAATTCCTGCCACAAGGTGTGGGGAAATCTTTTCTGGTCCAATTAAAATGATGGTTGTTAGATAAGAGTTTAAGGTTAACAAGAAGGAGCAAGGGAATTTGAGAGACAAAAACTGTTCTGAAACCCAATCGATTTTGTTAAAGCCAAAGCTCTTATTGGCAACCCAAATTTAGAATATTTAAGAAATGAAAACAGTGGGTCATGAATGAAAACAGGCATGGGTCAAAGTTTCCAAAAGTTTTTCATAAAACATACAATAGCAAAATATAAGGTGCTGGGTTGAGCTGTCATGCAGATTCATTCCTGTATCATACTGCATTCAATGGGTTGATAAATCCAGTTAAAGTCCAACCTTCAGGTGAGCAGAGCCAGCCTAAAATTTTCAAGTGTGACAGGTGATGTATTCTTGGCTTCAAGAATTCCCAAGACATAGTTTTAAAAGGATGTAAGATTCACATTTTCTTTCCTTGTGATAGTATTGGGATTGGTGGGCTTTTTTATATAGCGATAGCATTAGCATTTAGATTTATATATCGCTTTACAGTGCTTTATACAGCCTTCTCTAAGTGGTTTACAGAGTCAGCCTATTGCCCCCAACAATCTGGGTTTTCATTTACCGACTTCAGAAGGATGTAAGGCTGAGTCAACCCTTGAACCTAGTGAGATTCAAACTGCCAAATTCAGGCAGCCAGCAGTCAGCAGAAGTAGCCTGCAGTACTTTTTTACTAGTCCAGGAGGATTAAAGTAACAAGGGAAGCATCATTCAGGATCATAGTAAAATTGGATAGAAATTCAAGGGACCTCAAAGAGTTAGTCCTTTGTTGAAACATTACCATGTGGGATCCAGGAGACACGACTTTTCATGGAGGCCCATCCCTCCAGATCTAAAGTGATCTCCCCTTTAGAAAGGCAGTTAAGATCTAGACCTTTCCTGAAGCATTTGGGCCAGGATGAGGAGATTTTTTGGTGAAATACAGCATATTTTTCATTCTGAATGTGATGTAATTGTTTTAGGGGTTTTTTTTTTTGAGTGATATTTGTTATTTCTTTTTATATTCTGCTTAGGGATTTTTGTATGCTACCCAGAATCACGTTAGTTGGTCTTGGTGACCATATAAATGTTATGAAGTAAATAGAAAAACCAAAAAATGGCAAAGCAACATAAGAAGTTGGATTTAGAAAGAAATTTATCAGACCAGAGAGATTATGCATGCAGCTTAAGAGTGCAGAGCAATAAAGCTCCAGGATGAGAGGTGGTATATTGTCAAACACCTTACAAAGAACCAGAGTTAACATTTATTTACCAAGGGTGTCCCTTTAACACTGCTAAATTCTGATTTCAGGTATCCTAGATCAGGGGTCTCTAACCTTTGCAACTTTAAGTCTGAAGGACTGAAGCTTTGCTGGCTGGAGAAGTCTGGGAGCTGAAGTCCTTCAGACTTAAAGTTGCAAAGGTTGGAGACCCCTGTCCTAGATCATAAGATTATGGAGAGACACCCTTTGTAAATAAATGTTAAAATTGGTTTTTCATGATGTTTCTGACTACATACCACCTCTCATCTTAGAACTTCACTGCACTTCAGCCCAAATAATTCCTTGCAAAGGACATCAGTCTGGCAATTAAATGCAAATTAATTCACACTGTTGTGTTTCTCATAGACATCCAAGGTTGCAAAAGCTGGACCATGAAAAAACTAGACAGGAGGAAAATTGACTCATCTTAGCTATGGAATTGGAGAAGGCTCCTGCTCATTCTTTGGATAGCAAAGGTGACAAACTGGCAAGTACTGGAGCGTATAAAACCAGACTTACGACTAGAAGGCAAAAATCACAAAAATCTGCCTTACTTATTTTGGCCATGTCATGCACTCAGACGTATTGGAAAAGGTAGTTATGCTCAGAATGGCCAGCTGTAAAAAGAAATGAGGACTGCCCAAAAAACACGGTGGCTAGACAGTGTAAACACCATCAAAGTCAACAGCTGCTACAGCATAAAACAACTGTAAGGTATGTGTCAGCTTTCCAAGTAATGCACCCATGAAAAGTAGAATCTGAGGCAGGTAGATTCCACAAAGAACCGTTTATTGAATACACAATATTGGCACAACTGGTGAAAACTGATTCAGAAATTTCCCACAGTTTTTACTTAATTAAAAATGAGTTCTCCCTTCTACCAAGTCATCAGTCACATTTTCTAATAGAGGTACTGGCAAGTTGCTTAGTTACTTCACTCCTCCTCTACCAGCCTCCTGTTGGAATGACCTTGGTTCCCACAGGAAAACTTTTTGTTTTGACTACAAAACCCCAGTTAACTGTTGTCTCCTCCCTATCCACTCTTCTGCCTTTTGACAACCCTGAAACCACAAAGATGGCACAAGCCAGGTCCACTTCAGGGTTGACATTATGTCTATGGAGATTTTCAGTCATCCAGATCATGGTTGTCCCAAAAGTTCTTTTTCAAAAGGCAACTGGCCTTTTGGGGGGGACGGGACCATCTTTGGGACAACTTGTAAAATATCTTACAAGATTAGAAAGTATGGATAGAGTTGGTCTGTAAAATCACTGAGAATCAGATATGATTGAACAGATATCATCATCATCATCATCATCATCATCATCATCATCATCATCATCATCATCATCATCATCTCCTTCCAAATCTTCTATAAACTCACTGAAAGTTCACTTATATATCAATGTATGTGCCAGCTTTTTGTTTTCATCATCAAAGCTTCTTATCATCTTGTTACTGGTAGGATTTATTCTCTGTTGGTGGTATTTAATTTGGATTATTTGTTTAGTTTGCTATGATAATATTTTTCATGTAGCACAATTTCTTATAGTGATAATGATTTAGTTATATTTTCCAAGAGAGGAAGAAATGCAGCAATGTTCAGGGACGAAGTTACATACTGATTTTTTCTCTCTCTCATTGTTCAAACGCAGCCTTGAGAGCCTTGTGCATTTCTAAATAAGCTTTCAAAACTAAATTGTGGATTTAAAGTATTAGAGGCAGAGGTCATTAAAGGATAATTATCACTCAGCTGAATTGATGGTATAACATTATTTGTTGCATTCTAAATTGTATCCTAAAGGTAAATTAGTGCATGAATATATGAGTCTCTTTGGAAATAACTAAGGGCTAATAATGTTTTGTTATACATTTTGCCCCAATTCCATTTCTCTGTCTTAGTTCAAAACATGCTGTCCCATAGCTTATAATTTGTTCCAAACCTGGATCTAAGTCAGAACGTTCATTTCAATGAAGATGATAAAACCAATTAAATTAACAACCAAGTTTTTAAAAGTACAGTACGGAATTAACCCAGTACATCTGATTGATATCGTAAATCTATTCAAGCTACTAAGAGAACCCAATGAAAGGTCAGCAAAATCCAAGCATATCAACTCAATTTCAGGTACTGTGTTCTTAATAGCCTTCTATATAATCAAATCAAGGCTACTTTATTAAATTATCTTCATATTAATATACAACAAAAGGAAAAAATAATAATAAAAAAGAGCAAACTAATTCTCGAAAATTTTGAAATAAGGGGAAAATGCCATAGCAGATTAAAGAATGTAGAGTAGGGAAACAAAAGAAAACCAATAGTAATTGGATATGATTTGCAGGAAAAGGACCTTAAGAATTTATAGGCAGAGCATCAATGTATCATATAATCAATATATTTATACTGAGGATTGTCTCTTTGTCCCAAAATATAACTTAAGTAGATCAGGAATCAATAAACATTTGGGTAATCATTTAACAGAAGCAATAGTAATAAAACCAATGCAATGTCTAGTTCAAAATCATTATATACTTGGAAAAACTGGAATTAATGGTAGAAATAAATTGTGCAAAGCAAAGCACAGAAATACAGGTTAAGCAAAAATCTGGCTTCAAGACAGACAAATCTCTCTCCAGCAGCATTATTGATTTTCATGGTACACTCAAAGTCAACAGTAGTGCAAATATATTACATGCACACACAAATTCCTTTCAGATTTACCTGAAGGTTTTTACGAGTGTCTTTAACAACCAGACTGGATTTAATAAATAAAATACATGCACGTGTCAGTAGGGTACATTTTTTTAATTTGACTGGTACTCAAGAAGACACAGGTTCAACCTTAGTAGCAATAGTCATTATCATTAGTTTAATTTACCAGTACTCCACTTGGTTGTTGGGATGCTTAAAAAGACAGTGTTAATTGGGAAATTAGAAATATTTTAACTATTAAAATAGGAAGTATACAGTGGAAGGAAGTATTCAGTGGAGTCCCCCAAGGCTCTGTTTTAGGTCCAGTACTCTTTAACATCTTCATCAATGATTTGGATGAGGGGATAAATGGGGAACTCATCAAATTTGCAGACGACACTAAGCTGGCAGGAATAGCCAACACTCCAGAAGATAGGCTTAAGATACAGAAGGATCTAGACAAACTTCAACATTGGGCACTATCTAATAAAATGAAATTCAATTGTGAAAAAAGTAAGGTTCAACATTTAGGCAAGAAAAACAAAACGCACAAGTACAGTATAGGTGGTACCTTGCTCAATAGTAACAACTGTGAGAGGGATCTAGGCAGGGGTGGGTTCCTAAAGGCTCGCAGAGGTTCCCACGAGCCCTTTCGTCAAATTTTCAGATCCCAAGCGATCCCTTTGGACCGTGGACCCGGAAGTATCTAAGGAACATGTGGCTCGCTCGTGTATCCCTAGCAGGGAAAGTTTCAAGGCCCAGGCCCTTTAGCTTTGAAGCTGTCGGGCCAGGCCGGGCCTGCTTTCCCTGTTGGCACGGGGGGCGGGGGGCGGGGGGGGGGTGTTCGCGCAGCCTAGCGTGCTCTTCTTCCACTGCCCCTAGCCGGCAGGCTTCAAAGGCGAGCCCTTCAGCCAGCGCTCGGCCTTTGAAGCCTGCCGGCTAGGGGCGGCGGAACAGCGCGCTAGGCTGCGCGAACCCCCTCCCCTGCCCCCCCCCGCCAGTCAGGCAAAACTTTCCCTGTTGGCGCGACTGGCGGGGGGCGGGTGGTTCGCGCAGCCAAGCGCGCTGTTCCGCCGCCCCTAGCCGGCAGGCTTCAAAGGCCGAGCGCTGGCTGAAGGGCTCGGCCTTTGAAGCCTGCCGGCTAGGGGCGGCGGAACAGTGCGCTAGGCTGCACGAACCCCCCCCGCCCCCCGCCAGTCGCGGCAAAACTTTCCCTGTTGGCACGACTGGCGGGGGGCGGGGGGGTTCGCGCAGGCTAGCCCCTAGCCTGCAAGGCTTCAAAACTAAAGGGCGGGGGCCGGCCCTTGAAGCTCTTTCATTGTTAGCATGGCTAGGTGGGGCAGCGGAAGGCATGCTAGGTGCGCGAAGGCCCCCCCGCCCTCCCCAGCCGCGCCAACAGGGAAAGAGTTTCAAGGCCCGGCCTGGGTCCTTTAGTTTTGAAGCTGCCAGGGCCGGGCTGGGCCTTTCGCGCTTGGCGCAAATGCAGAGGCTTGGGGGGGCTTCGCGCAGCTATTCGCGGGCTGCGCAAAGCCATCCCGACCCCCTGCAACCACGCCGGCAGCTTTAAGGGCCGAGCCTTTTACATTTGAAGCTGCTGGGTACCGGGGCCTTTCTCAACATGGCTAGCCGCTAACTTGTTGAAAAAGGATTTTTCACAGCAGATTCACAGCATGGCCCTTTAAATTTCGCGCTGCTGGGGGGGGGATGCCGGTGCGTGAAATTTAAAGCGCCCTCTATGAAGCTGCCGGCCCCTTTTTCAACACGTTAGCGGTTAGTCATGTTGAGAAAGGCCCCGGTGCCTGGCAGCTTGAAATGTAAAAGGCCTGTGCCTTTTAACACGCGTTTGGGGGTAGGCTAGCTTTCGCACAATGGCCAAAAGCCCCCCAGCTCCCCTCTGTCTCAGCCTCATCTGGCTGGCTGCCTCCCTTCTCCCTCTAGTCAGATAGGTTTACCTGCATCTTGTTGCCTCTTTGCATCCATCGGAGAGCTACTGATTCTGCCTTCTAGTAAGTGACCTGGTTTTTTTTCCTCTTTTATTTTTTTAATGATTTTTTAAAGATTATTTTATTTATTGTGCATATAATTTTTTAAAATTGTTTTACCTAACTATTGAATAGAGAATTTTTAAAAATGGTGTACTTCAATTGATTGTGTGTGGGTTCTTTTTTTAAATTGTCTTAGACCAGGGATGAACAAACTTGGGAACTTTAAGACTTGTGGAATTCTGGGAGTTGAAGTCCACAAGTCTTAAAAGTTCCCAAGTTTGGACATCCCTGTCTTAGACTATTTAAAAAAAGATTCTATGAAAAACAAATTAATATAAACCATTTTTAAAAATTCTATACTCAGTACTTTATAATGTATTGAGTAGAGAATTTTTTTAAATGGTTCACTTCAATATACAGTGTTAACTGGTTTCATTTTCAGTCTTTTGTAGGAGGGATTCTAGTTTTTGGTGTTTTCCTGGCACTGTCATAGTTTGCGTGGGTGTATTATGTCCTGCAGCAGTTGTATACATTAATAATGATCAAGTACTACTAATGTTTCCTTATACATTTTAGTGACCTTTCCTTACATAATTGGTGTTGTCTTTCATACTTTTGGATTTCTATTTTCTGTTTCTGTTACTTAGCAATTGCTAAAACAAATCCCACGTGAAAAAATATTCAAAGCCTTCTTGATTTTAATTGTCACTTTATTGTACCTGCACATTATAGTATTTATTCATTTTCATATCTGTTTTTCCACTGTTGTGCAAACATAATTCCAGCAGCTGCTAACATTCCCACCTGGTCACATGGCCAGAAAGCCACTCCCACCCGGTCACATGGCCAGAAAGCCACTCCCACCCGGTCACATGGCCAGAAAGCCACTCCCACCCGGTCACATGGCCGGCAAGCCACTCCCACCCGGTCAGATGGCCGGCAAGCCACTCCCACAAAGCAGGCCATACCCACAGAACCTGTTCCAAAAATTTTGAAACCCACCCCTGGATCTAGGAATCCTAGTGGACAACCATTTAAATATGAGCCAGCAGTGTGCAGCAGCTGCCAAAAAAGCCAACACAGTTCTAGGCTGCATAAACAGAGGGATAGAATCTAGATCACGTGAAGTGTTAATGCCACTGTATAGTGCCTTGGTAAGGCCACACTTGGAATACTGCATACAGTTTTGGTCGCCACGATGTAGAAAAGACGTGGAGACTCTGGAAAGAGTGCAGAGAAGAGCAACCAAGATGATTAGGGAACTGGAGACTAAAACATATGAAGAATGGTTGCAGGAGCTGGGTATGTCTAGTTTGATGAAGAGAAGGACCAGGGGAGACATGATAGCAGTGTTCCGATATCTCAGAGGGTGCCACAAAGAAGAGGGAGTCAAACTATTCTCCAAGGCACCTGGGGGCAGGACAAGAAGCAATGGGTGGAAACTAATCAAGGAGAGAAGCAACTTAGAACTAAGGAGAAATTTCCTGACAGTTAGAACAATTAACCTCTGGAACAGCTTGCCTCCAGAAGTTGTGAATGCCCCAACCCTGGAAGTCTTTAAGAAGATGTTAGATAGCCATTTGTCTGAAATGGTATAAGGTTCCTGCCCATGCAGGGGGTTGGACTAGAAGACCTAAAAGGTCCCTTCCAACTCTGCTATTGTATTGTATTGTATTGTATTGTATTATTAACTATTTAAATTATTTAATTAACAATATTTCTGCACCTCTTTTAGAGCCAGCTTGGTCTCAGGGCACCAGGCTAAAAACTCTGAGTTCTTACAAGAGTTGTAGTCTCATAACATTTAGGCATGTAAGCAGGCTGGGCATTGAATGGCAAGTTGGTGAGTCAATTCCTATTACAACCAGGGGTGGGATTCAGCCAGTTAGGACTGGTTTGGATGAACCGGTAGTTCCAACGATCAGCTAGGAGCTAATTGGTTCACTTCAATGATCAGGTTGGCCTACCCACCCACCCCTGCACTTTACTTACCTATATCTCTCAGCTGATTTGTGTGGCAGAACATGTTACTCCCCAGAAGTAACATGGAAGGAAAGTTTTGTTAAAACAGGTGACTTATGTGGAGCGTGAAGCAAACGATCACCTAGCCGGCAGTTAAACCAGCACCACTGGTTACAACTAACCACTGGTTACAACTAACAGAACAACACACAGTTGATCCAAAATAAGCAGACCACTGGATTAAAGAAATATCTTCACCGCTTTAACAGAATAACAGAGTTGGAAGAGACCTTGGAAGTTTTCTAGTCCAATCCCCTGCTCCAGCAGGAAACCCTATACCTTTTGCTGACATTCAGTAATGATTCCGATTGTTGCATACAATACTAGACTAACTCTATTAGTCTAATGGCTTTCTGAACTTGGTTATTTTCTTGCAGATGTTTCAATACCCAGTGAATAAACCTAGCACTGATGAAGTTATCTAATGAAACACCTGCAAGAAAACAGGCAAGTTCAGAGAGCACCAAGGACACCTCATATCAACCCAGAGCCAGGGGTGAGCTGCTACGGGTTCGCCCAGGTTTGCGAGAACCCATAGCTAACATTATGGCCGATTTGGAGAACTTCCAAATTCCAACCCTGGCTGACCCTGCCCACTCCACCCTGCCCCTCCCACCCCGCCCCTTCCAGGAGTCTCCATGCAACCTGTTTTGGATGTGAGGTACATGCTGGGCCTGTGCAGAGGCTCGGGGAGGGTGAAAAATGGGCCTCCATAAGTTCCGGAAGGCCAGAAATGGGTCTGTTTTTGGCCTCCGGAGGGTCTCCAGAGCTTGGGTAGGCAGTTTTCACCCTCCCACAAGCTCAAGGAAAGCCTCCAGAGTTTGAGGAAGGAGAAATCCCCCCCCCCCCGCTGTGATGCAGGACGCCAACTAGGTCACACCATGGCCATGTTCACCCAGCAACTGGGCGGAGAACACGTTGCTGAAATTTTTGAAGCCCATCCCTGCCCAGAGCTACAAATATTCTTTGTTCTAATGAGCTAGTCTAGAATGTAAATTTCTACCTGCTGTTTCAATGGGAAAATGCAATCTAATTCCTACCAGTCAGTTGATTAGCTGACTCAACACAGCAGATTATTGGTTACTTGCCATTAATGACAGCAAGTAATTAGCTGTCCATTTCCTAACAGGCATCTGATCTACATATTCATTGCACTTTGCATATTAACAGTTCTAAACATCTGGAAAAGAGGCAAGTTCAGCTGTGTCAGGACAAATGTCCCCTAAGCAAACTCGAAAGCTTATGCAGAAATACAGGTTAAACGCAGGTTAAATGCAAGAATATATATATCACATGAGGTAAGAATCAGCCTTTTTTAAAAAAACCACTATGTGCAAAAGAGGTGACATAACAAGAGATTGTTAAATTCTTCTAGAAAGTTATAAGATTTTCCAAAATGAAGGTTGGTAATGAAAGCAGATCGTTTCATCATCCAGAACTGGAACACTTAGACAGCAAAAACAATCACAACATGATACCAGTGGGAAATAAATCCACAACAATAAATCTTACCATTTCTATAACCAGCATAAAATGTGAACAGTTTTAATGAGAATTACAAAAGATCTGGCCTTAAAATTTAGGCTGCAGGAAACTCTCTGGTGTAGTTTAACAGGTTGGAGAGAGACTTTTTAAGTTTCCTAACCTGGGGCAAGAGACTGGCTTCAAAAGCATTCCCCTTTCCATGATTTAAAAGCCAGATGTTCTTTCCAGCCCTCAGAGATGAGGCAAATTCTATTATAAAGATTGTTTACAAAATGTGAAATAATCTTATGTCCATCAAAAGTTTTGGAGAGCAGGTTGCAATTGAATACTAACACCACTTCAGCATGACATATTACTTGAAAGTAAGCTATGGACTGTGCCACCTCAAGCTTAAAAAGGGGGTAGAAACAAGGGAGAAGTGAGACAGTACAAAAAAGATCAATAGAAGAATTAGTTTATCCTAATATCCCCCCCTCCCATTCTATCTTTCATTATGGAGATTTTCATCCATATGAATCCTAATTTTCATTGCGAAACTTGAACTTGAAAATTCCCTCATTATTACTCTGGAGGGAATAGAGCAGAGGTCTCATTCTCGTGGCCGGTGGGCCAATTGTGGCCCGCAGGATGGTATCTTGCGGCCCCCACCGTGATATGAAAGTATAATATTAGTATTAATATTAGTATTAATATTAATATAAGGAATCCCTTATGCGGCCCAGCCTCACCCAGACTCTGCCTCCAGCGGCCCCCAGGTAAATTGAGTTTGAGACCCCTGGAATAGAGACTTCCAACTGAAATAGACATTCAAAACCCTGTTTCTGTTTAATTTAATTGGAAGAACATAATCTGACTCTTCTTCCAACCACAGTGTTGGCAGGAATGCTAAGGAATTCCACACAAGCTCCTTGAGGAGGACCAGAGGTGATATTCAGCAGGTTCTGACCAGTTCTGGAGAACTGGTAGTGGAAATTTTGAGTAGTCCAGAGAACCGGTAAATACCACCTCTGACTGACCCCACCCCCATCTATTCTCTGCTTCCCGAGTCCCAGCTGATCGGAAGGGAATGGGGATATTGCAGTAACCTTCCCCTGGAGTAGGGAGGGATTGGGTTTTTACAGTATCCTTCCCCTGCCACGCCCACCAAGCCATGCCTACCAAATCATGTCACGCCCACCAAGCCACACCCACAGAACTGGTAGTAAAAAGGTTTTGAATCCCACCACTGAGGAGGACCCAAGGAAAATGGGCAGTTATCTTACAGAGAGATAGACCAATGGTCCATCTAGCCCAGTATATCAACTGTTTTACAGCTCATTTATAAGAGCTTTTATAAGGAGCTTTCCTATCTGAGTATTATCAGGATTGAATTGGACATTTTCCAGAAGCCGCTGGGTGAGATCATCCGTGGTTTTGGGGTGGGATACCATCTGTACGCTGATGACACCCAGCTGTACATATCCACCCCAGACCACCCCAACGATGCCGCCGAGGTGCTGTCCCGGTGTTTGGAGGCCGTACGGATCTGGATGGGTAATAACAAACTCAAACTCAACCCGTCCAAGACTGAGTGGCTGTGGTTTCCAGCACCCCGGTTCAGCCAGATTACTCCAACTCTGGCCATCAGGGGCAAATCACTGGCCTCCGTGGAGAGGGCGCGCAATTTGGGTGTCCTCCTGGATTCCTGGCTGTCTATGGAGGACCTTGTGGCAGCCGTGGCTAGGGGGGCGTTTCATCAGGTACGCCTGATGTGCCAATTGCGCCCCTTACTGGACCGGGCTGCCCTTCGCACAGTCACTCAAGCATTCGTGACATCCCGGCTCGACTACTGCAATGCTCTCTACATGGGGCTTCCCTTGAGGTGCACTCGAAAGCTACAGCTAGTCCAGAATGCAGCTGCGCGGGTAATAATGGGAGCTCCGAGATACTCCCATATAACACCAATCCTGCGTGAGCTGCACTGGGTTCCTGTGGTCTTTCGGGTGCGCTTCAAGGTTCTGACGACCATCTTTAAATCGCTCCATGGCTCGGGACCTAGTTATATGCGAGACCGTCTCCTGCCCCATACATCCCTACGGCCGATCCGCACCCACAGAGAGGGCCTTCTCAGGGTGGCGTCGGCCGGGCAATGCCGTCTGGCGACACCCAGGGGAAGAGCCTTCTCTGTGGCAGGCCCTGCCCTTTGGAACGACCTTCCCCCTGAACTTCGTACCATCTCGGACCTCCGCCTCTTCCGCCAGTGTCTAAAGACACATCTTTTTCAGCAAGCCGGCCTAGCCTAACCTCCCGCTGGAGCTATTTTAGATAGTTTTAAATTGGCGTTTTTAATTTGGTTTTTAGCATAGGATTGTTTCATGTAATTTAATATGCTTTTAAATTTTGTATATTCTGTTTTATATGTTTTTAAATTCCTGTGCACCGCACTTGGTCCTTCCTGGAGAAGGGCCGGATATAAATCGAATTAAAACAAAAAACAAAAACAAACAAACTCAAAGCATGTGCTTCTGTCTGTTCTGCTGTAGCCATGATGGCAAACCTATGGCATGGGTGCTAGAGGTGGCATGCAGAGCCCTCTCTGTGGGCACGTGCATCATCGCCTGCTGCTCTTCTGGTTTCTTTATTTTTATTTTTATTTATTTAATTGAATTTGTAAAACCGCTCCCTCTCCCCACAGGGACTCGGGGCGGTGCACAGGGAAAATAAAACAATAAATATACAGCATTACATAAAAACAAATTAAATCAATTCCTGTGCTAAAATCCCAATTATAACTAAAACACCCAATAATAAATAAAACCCTATAGCAGAGAGACTATCCAAGGCCGGCCAGGCAGAAAAGATGTGTCTTTAGTTTCAGGCGGAAGGAGCGGAGGTCCGTAGTTGTTCTAATGTCGGGGGGAAGGTCGTTCCAGAGGGCTGGGCCCGCCACAGAGAGCGCCCTTCCCCTGGGCGTCGCCCGCTGACAAAGTCTAGTGGACGGCACCCGGAGAAGCCCCTCTCTGTGGGAGCGAATCGGCCGTGAGGATGTATGAGGCAGGATCCGATCCCGCAGATAACTAGGTCCCGAGCCATGGAGCGCTTTAAAGATGATGACTAACACCTTGAAGCGCACCCGGAAGACGACAGGTAGCCAGTGCAGCTCGCGCAAGAGCGGTGTTACGTGGGTAGACCTAGTGGTTCCCATAATTGCTCGCGCGGCTGCATTCTGAACTAACTGAAGCCTCCGGGTGCACCTCAAGGGGAGCCCCATGTAGAGAGAGTTACAATAGTCCAGTCGGGATGTCACGAGTGCATGAGTGACTGTGCGAAGGGCGTCCCGATCCAATAGGGGGCGCAATTGGCGAACCAGGCGAACCTGGTAAAACGTCCTCTTGGCCACGGCTGTCACTTGATCTTCCATGGACAGCCGGGTATCCAGGAGGACACCCAAATTGCGCGCCCCATCCACAGGGGCAAGATGTTCGCCCCCTATGGCCAGCGATGGAGTTAGCTGGTTGAATCGGGCAGCCGGAAACCACAGCCACTCAGTCTTGGTCGGGTTGAGCCTGAGTCCGTTACTTCCCATCCAGATCCGCACGGCTTCCAGGCACTGGCACATCACCGCTACGGCATCGTTGGGGTGGTTTGGGGTAGATATATACAGCTGAGTATCATCAGCGTAGAGATGGTACTCTACCCCAAAACCACGGATGATCTCACCCAGCGGCTTCATATATGTCTTGGACACACATGCACATTGGTTGGTCTTTGCAGGCACTGGAGCACCAGAAAACAGCCTAAAAATGGCCCAGAAAATGGCTTGAAAATGGCCTGAAAAAGGCCTAAAAACAGTCAGAAAACCAGCCTGAAAAAGGCTTAAAACAGCCTGAAAACTGGTCTAAAACTGGCCTAAAACAGCCTGAAAACCTGCCTGAAAATGTCCCCCAAACAGCCTAAAAATTGCCCAAAGTGGCCTGAAAATTATCCAAAAACAGCCCAGAAAATAGCCTCAAACCGCCAAAGAAATGGCCAAAAATAGGCATGTGCATGCCGGCCAGCTGGTCTTCACATTTCCAGTGTTCCGGCACATGTATGCATGGACCTTCCCATTTAGCCACTCGGTGCTGAAAAGCCATCATTGTGCTATAGCAGGGGTCTGCAAAGTCGGCTCTTTTAAGACTGGAGTTGAAGTCCACCAGTCTTAAAAGAGCCGACTTTGCTGACCCCTGTGCTATAGGAATGAGGAAAAAAATCAGTTTCTAACCTGTAGCGTTTTGTACATGTTCCTCCACAACAGTAGCCCGTTTCAGCTGTGTTAATTTGTCCAAATGAAAATTCTCATTTAAGCAATTAGTTAGATGCCAATGGCTCAGATTAACTCATGGCGCTGCATGAACAAGTACTCACTGTTTTCAACCTGTCTTCTGGAGTAATTTGTAGGTTTTTCAAGAATATTCCCATAATCACTTTAATTCAATTCATTTGCTTTAGCTGTAGCTTTTCTTTCTTATGTTCCCTTCAGCCTTGCCAAGAAAATCTTCCTGGAAGGTTCTCGATTGGTTTGAAGAAAATTATCCCTTCATTGATTTTATTCTCTCTATATTAACACCAAACAACTGGATGTTATATAAATTTTTGTCAGGGCAGACAGGGCTAATTGTCAAACTGTGGGAGTTTTAGACTGAAATATGCAGATGGTATTAGGTTGATAACCCATGTGGGATATATTTGACACTCATTCTTCTTCTGACACAGGAGCTGGGTTCTTTATGGCTTACCAGGATATTTGAATTCAGCCTTTGTAATTTGTAAACCAAAGTTTACAGCTTAGCATGATGCATGAGTCACTCAACTGCATGTTATTTAATGTTGTGTAGATAAGCTACTATGATTTAGATAGTTGCACCCATATTTACACCATCGGTGGAAACTGGTAAACTGGGTCCTCTGTGGAGAAGGGCGGGATATAAATATAAATAAATTCAAATTCAAATTTTTTGATGATTTTGAATACTCAGCTTATTTATTTATGTACTAGCGGATAACACGATGCTGCTCAGGTATTTATTTATCCAATCCATTCTTCCAATAATATCACTGCAATTTCTAATGTTGGATTTTCCCCCTTACCAGAGGGAGCCCCCTTGTGGAGTACTGTGAAACAATTACCATGACAACCTCCACAGCACTGTACAGCAGAAGCCATTTTAAGGCACAATAGGCTGCATCCTAACATAACCCCCCCAGGGGGTGTTAGAAGTGTCTTACACCCACAGTATTTGTTTCCAGAGAGTAAGTAATCTGTGTACCAAGTTTGGTTGAAATTGCTCGAGGCGTTCCAGAGTTATGCTGGAACATACACACATACATAGCCATATATATTTATATATGAAAGATTTATGTGTTTATAAAATTATCAAGTGAGTCTGGGTGGCTTACAAATAACAACATAAAACAATTTAATATAAAAGGATTAAAATATTGGCCATCAAAATTAAAACTTTAACAGCACACTATTACTTGTAGTAGTACCAGTGTACAGGTAGTCCTTGACTTATGACCAAAATTGAGCCCAAAATTTCTGTGGCTAAAAGTGAGTTTCGCCCCATTTTACAATCCTTCTTTGCTACAAACAACTTCTTTGTTAAGTGAATTGCTGCAGTTGCTAGTTAGAAACATGGTTGCTAAGTGAATTTGGCTTCCCTATTGACTTTGCTTTTTAGGAATAAGTCACTTTTTCAGTACTGTTGTAAGTTGGAACAGTGACTAAATATATAGTTTTAACCCAAGGACTATATGAATATTCAAGGAAATGTGATCAAATTAACCTTTGGGAGAAAAATGTACTATATGAACAGCATAGAAAGCATTTCCCTGTAAATAGAACTCTCTTAATTCAATATGTATTACTGTATTTTATTAAGAATAAAACATCCAGAAATAAGCAAATAAGGCTCAACCTCTTACGTTTAAACTTTGGAAAATATCTCATGTATATACATATGAACCAAAGTAGAAAAACGATGAAAGTCCTTTCAATTTAACGAATCAAAATGTAACTTAATTATTATAAATAATTATGAAGACTTGCCAATGTTTTTATCTGAAAACTAAATAAAAAATAAAAGGCAATTATCTAAAAAAAATCGAATTAACTTGTTTGTTTATTACATTTATTTGCTGCCCATCATGCTTTGATTCCTTTGATCCTATCTTGTGAAAACTGAATAATGCAAATATGAACCAGGAACCATTTTACCCTCATACATTTTTGTGTGAACTGCCACCTCATTAAAGAAAAAAAACCTCACTTCCACAATTGTTACTTAGTAAGGTAAATTGTTCTATCTTACACATTTCCCTGCTGCATAAAGGTAGGCCATGCAGCCATACCAAGAAGAGGAAAAATTCTCTCAGAGGTGGCCCATGATTGGTGGTGACCTACATAGTTATATTCGCGCCATCCTGTGTGCTTTCTCTATTTTCCATCAATGAAACAAACGAGATGGAAATTCTGTCCTTTGTAAGTGCCTAGTTCAAAAAGAATTTCAGATCAAACCCTGCAGTTATCAAATTCTTGGTGGTAGCAACTAAAAGAAAAGTTCATAGTCACCATCTAAAAGCTTACTTGGCCTTTACTCGTTCCTGTCTTTCAACATGAGCAGAGACCCTTTTGATGCATCTTTCATCCGGGGAGATAACAAAACTTGCTTTTCCTGAGAATCTGGCAATTCTTTTACTTATATCTCTTGAAAATATTGGCAACTGAATTTGCTTTATGAAGTCAAGAATCAGACGCTCTTATTTGTAGAAAGCATATCAACCATAGCTTTCAGCATACGATGCCTGTTTTGTTTTGTTTTACAAAATCAAAACGCATAGGTTTTTTTAAAATACACTTTGGTTTTTAACATATCAGAAATAAAAGCTAAGTAAGCAGATACTCTAAAAGAAAGATAAATGTGAATGTATGATTTCAGCCTGTAAAGTAGGGATTCCTAACTTTTTGCCATCACATCAAATCTTACGTACAAATCTCCCATAAAAATCCAAGGAATAAAATGAAGATAAATGAACGATGAAAGCAATACAAATTTTTTTTGAGAAAGGTAAATTTACCCCTTCTTTGGACTTTGTCTGCAACTCCCCAGGGGAGGTTCAACTCACAATTTGGCAAATCCTGCTCTAAACCAAATATTTGTTTGGTAAAACTTCAAGGAAAGCTGTTCATAAAATTTCAAGGAAAGTTGTTCAAGTTTGATGGAATGTTTTTATTGAGGGTATCTGAGGATCAGAGGTGGTATTCAGCCAGTTCTGACAGGTTCTGGAGAACCAGTAGCAGAAATTTTGAGTAGTTTGGAGAACCTGCAAATAGGCTGGCCCTGCCCCTCCCAGCCTCCCATCTTCTTTTGTTGGCCTGATCAGGAGAACAGAGCCGGAAAGCAGATTAATGGGGTGGGGAGGGAATGGGGATTTTGTGGTAACCTTCCCCCAGGAGTGGGGAGGGACTGGTAATTTTGCAGTGTCCTTCTCCTGCCATGACCACCAAGCCATGCCCACAGAAACAACAGTAATTTTTTTTTGAATCTCACCACCATAGGATGCCCTCTAGTAAAACCTCTTCTCTGTTAGTGTCCTTGAATAAAATTACCTTGATATGATGACTAGATTAAATTAGGCACTGTTTTATTTCCCCACAACATCCCAAAAGTGATGATATTTATTATTTACTCTTGGCTAGGCCATGTCATCTCAAACACAGCAAATGGGATTGAGGTAAGATACCATGACAAGTTCTCAGAATTCACTGCAAACTGTTCGTTTGCCAATGAAGAGGTGAGCTTTAGGACCAAAATAAGAAATCAAAATCTTCTTTAATTTTGTGTCCTTTGTCGATATACATCATGACGTCCATTTCTCCTTGTTGAAATCTTTGATATATGGATTAATTATGTTTCGAATCATTCACAGAAACAAGTGAAATATTTGATGGTCAGCATTCCAAATATCATCTAAAACTAAATCTGAGTCCAAGGCAAAGTATTGCTCTAAGTTCCAATTTATTAAGAGAGACATGTTGGGAAAACCAAAATCTGAAAGCTTCCCAGGGTTCCCACCAAGTTGAAAGTTCATGATCTTTCCCCCACACCCACAGGTCCATCACATGGTCCAATCTTTCACTGCCATGCTGGCAGTTCCACCCATCTAGTTCCGGTCAGGTGCAGAGGTGCCAAGACAAGGAATGACCTTGGGCTTCTAGAATGGAATGTTTTATTTTGACAACAACATATTCTACTCCTTACTATTTCCCCTCCCAATTTCCCACTAATGGAACAGTATAGTAAAACAAGAGAGAGTGTGGCACGCCAAAGATCCTAAAAGGAATATGACTGCAGGCCTGGCATATCCCGTGAGAGACCTAAAACCCACTTCCCAAAACTTCATACCATAACTTTTTTTTCCTTTTAATACGCAGGTCTATCTTTGCTGAAAAGCAAAAATTAGCTTCAAACACCCATACTGCAGCGAGCAATTTAAAAAAAAAAATGGAGGCTGGATTTTCTTTTGTCTGGCATACAAAACTGCATACTTTGTTGGCATTTAACAAAAATAACAACAAAGAAAAATAAAAATAAAAACAAGGAGAAGAATGAACAGGAAAGAACACAGCTTGATTTAATGATCCCGGGGTGAGTTGGTGATGCTAACACAAAAGAGGGAGAAAAAACCCATATCTGTAATCTTTGGCTCCTCTGTAAAGGCAACCAATTTGTTTGGAAGTTACAGAGAGACAATAAACAAGATGCCCCGTGAAGCCAGATTCAATTTTCAGGGAAGAGTTACCCTTTAAGCCAATTAAGCAGAGATGGAAAGAGGAGAGAAAAAACCCTGATATGCATATCAAAAGAAAATGTTAAACTTGAAATTATTTCTTCGCCTCGATTCCCCTCGAGGGAGCATTTGCATCTCCACTGAAATTAAAGAGTAGATGTTCTGTAAGTGATCCTCTCCCCCAATCTCCACAGCCCCATTAATTATATATCATAATCACTTACTTAATGTCCAAGAACCCCAGAGAGCAATGAATGCCATTTCCAATGAGAATAGCCATGTTGACTTTGCAAGTGCATCATTGCTGATAAAAGATTCATCTTATTTTCTGCGGGGCTATTTATTTTTATCCTTGGAGTAGCAACAGTTTGAGTTCCTAACGGTTTATTTATATTAACAAATTAGCATATTACGGTGATTAGTGTCACTCACTGCAGAAGCCCAGGGACAAGAAAGCTAAGACGGTGCGATTCCCTTTTTCATTTCAAATACCCCGTGGTAACATCGAGATAAAGGAAATGTGTCTTGTCTTGTCTGTCTGTTCAGGACATCTTCACCTCTTCACCTGCAGAAGCTCAGGTGAGGCTGTTGTAAAGGTCTGACAAGATCTGGCAGTCTTGACTTTATACCTGACAGAAAAGCTGCTCCTACAGAACATACAGACATTACACCCAGGGGTGGGCTGCTTGGGGTTCACGGGAGTTCAGGAGAACCTCTAGCTAAGATTCTGTGCAGTTCGAAGATCCCACAAATCCCATTCCTGGCTGGCCCCGCCCACCCTGCCCCTCCCCGGAGTCCCCACACGGCCTGATTTGGATGCAGGTAAGTGCAGGGTGCGCAAGGAGGCTTGAGGAGGGTGAAAAACAGACCTACTGGAAATTCAGGAAGGCTGAAAATGGGCTTCCAGAGGGCCTCCACAGCTTGGGGAGGCTGTATTCGCCCTCCCGGAGTCTCAAGGAAAGTCACCAGAGTCCAGGCAGGGCAAAAATGCTTCCCCCCCCCCCATGGTGCAGGAGGCCCATTAAGCCACGCCCACCATGACCAGGCCCACCCAGCAACCAGACAGAGAACCTCTTGCTAAAAATTTTGAAGCCCACCCCTCTTTACACCTGACAGAAATGCTGCTCTTACAAGTACTCACTCATAGTATGAGTGAGTACTTGAAGAATACTCACTCACACCAGGGCTGACTTTGAGAGGTTATTTTAATATAATTTTTTATTTTATTTTATAACATCTAAAGATTCCATTTTTAGTTAAACAGTGTCTGGGTTTATCTGGGTACAACTATTTTTGGGAAATAATAAAGTGCTTACAACAATATTCATTACATTGGCATTAGTTATATAATAATAAGAATATTTGCTTATCCATTTTAAGAAAACTCTCTTGTACTATTAGTCCTTTTCTTTTATCTATATTTTTCTAACTTCTATTTTTATTAGTAGTTAGGTTGATAAAATAAGTTCCATGTCAAAAAGTATTCGGTTTCTTCCTTTTTCTTAATTGTAAGTGTGTCTATCCATTTCTGCACATTCTAATATTTTTTTAATCACATTTTCATCTGTAGGGATCTCTTCACTTTTCCATTGTTGTACAAATACAACTCTAGCTGCAGTTAATACATATGAAATCAAATTTGTATTCCTCTTGTTATATTTATCTGGTAAAATGCCCAACAAAAATATTTCTGGTTTTAAAATCTATATACAATACAATACAATAGCAGACTTGGAAGGGACCTTGTAGGTCTTCTAGTCCAACCCCCTGCGTGGGCAGGAGCCCTATACCATTTCAGACAAATGGCTATCTAACATCTTTTTAAAGACTTCCATGGTTGGGGCATTCACAACTTCTGGAGGCAAGCTGTTCTAGAGGTTAATTGTTCTAACTGTCAGGAAATTTCTCCTTAGTTCTAAGTTGCTTCTCTCCTTGATTAGTCTCCACCCATTGCTTCTTGTCCTGCCCCCAGGTGCCTTGGAGAATAGTTTGGCTCCCTCTTCTTTGTGGCACCCTCTGAGATATTGGAACACTGCTATCATGTCTCCCCTGGTCCTTCTCTTCATCAAACTAGACATACCCAGCTCCTGCAACCGTTCTTCATATGTTTTAGTCTCCAGTCCCCTAATCATCTTGGTTGCTCTTCACTGCACTCTTTCCAGAGTCTCCACGTCTTTTCTACATCGTGGCGACCAAAACTGTATGCAGTATTCCAAGTGTGGCCTTACCAAGGCACTATACAGTGGCATTAACACTTCACGTGATCTAGATTCTATCCCTCTGTTTATGCAGCCTAGAACTGTGTTGGCTTTTTTGGCAGCTGCTGCACACTGTTATATTATTATGTTATATGTTGCTTTATCATTTATGATAAAGTTGCTTTATCATTATCATTTATTTATTATGTTATATGTTGCTTTATCATTTTTTCCCAACCATGTGTGTACTTTTGTCCAATTTTTGTCCACCACATACGATAATATGAACCAGGTATCTGATGACATTTCCAACATTTAGCGGAGAGGTCCTTAAACATCTTTGCCAACCTTGTGGGTAAAAAATGCCATCTATAAAACATTTTATAAAGCTTTTCTTTATATGCAGATGAGATCGTTGATTTATAATTCCTATCCAACTGACTTTGAGAGTTTTAAGTGGTACACCATCTTATTCATTTCTGAGCACCCATGGAAATCTCATAAAAAATCAGGGGAAATATATGTTTACATCACTCATAATTAATATCTGGAATTTAGCACTATCAGGGGAGGGTCCAGCTACTAATTTCAATGGTGTTTTTTTTTAAAGGACTGGATGTATTCATAGAGGACTGATCTATGTTGCTGCTAGTTTATCTTCTGGCTGGAAGACAACATCACTAACAATGGAAGAAGACTGTCACCTTCCTATTCCTGCTTGTCAGCTTCTGGGTGCTACAGAATGCTGGAGTTAATGGACTTTTGGACTGATATACCAGCACTTTTTTTTATGTTCTCAAGATGTTTATAAGCCACCAAATAATCAAACTTTAACAGAGTTCTTATAGTTGCCTCCATTGAAGGTTGGCAATGGGGCAAGACTTTCCATACCCAAGGAGGCATTGAGCTTGTATACCTTCCTAAAGCATCTGGTCTGTATTCTCTGGTTGATTTAATTAACCCAGTATAAAGCTAAATTGGGCAATATTAATATTTATGGAATGGTTGTAGACTAAAGAAAATAAAGAGACAGGAGTTATTTTATTTCTTCTGATGCCTCAGAAGTTTTCTGATGCTTCCCTCCCCCCTCTAATAATGTTTAATAATTCAAAAAGCCCTTAAATAATTGCACTGAGAATTTTGTTGCCTGATTTCTGGGGGGGGGGGGGATGTTCAGCATCATGATTTCATGAAGGCAGGTGCCATTAGCAACTGGGGCCAGGAGAGAGAAAAAGACTTCCATAGCTCAGCATTAGTGTTCTTGGCATATCAAAAGTGTCTGATTCAATCAGGTATATACCCAGTCAAGATGAAAATCAAGTCAACGAAAAGATCTTTTTAGAAAGGCCAGCTGGCTGAAGCCAATATCATCTAACATTGTGTTGCCCAGGTGCCAAAATTCAGACTCTGCAAAGTGGTGTCACATAAATTTCACAGGATGAAAAGTCAGTGCCTGTCAAAATGCTAGCTAGTATGTTTTAATCTCAGTCATCCCATCAATATAACCAGTGCTAAAGATGCTAGATATTGTAGGTGTGCAGCATATAGAAAAATACAGATTTCCCATCTCTGCAATATACAGTATTAGCAATATTACCAGATATACCAGTGGCCTGTCAGAACAAGTTTCTGGTTAAAGGTAAAGGTTCCCCTCGCACATATGTGCTAGTCGTTCCTGACTCTAGGGGGCGATGCTCATCTCAGTTTCAAAGCCGAAGAGTCAGCGTTGTCTGACGACGTCTCTGTGGTCATGTGGCCAGTATGACTAAATGCTGAAGGTATACAGAACGCTGTTACCTTCCTACCAAAGGTGGTTCCTATTTTTCTACTTGCATTTTTTACAAGCTTTCGAACTGCTAGGTTGGCAGAAGTTGATACAAGTAATGGGAGCTCAACCTGTATGCGGTGCTACGGACTTGAACCGTCAAACTGTTATAAGGAATTAAGTTATAAGGAATTCTTGCAGTCTAAAAACAAGTCACTTTCTGCCTTCTAACCCTAATCGATGCAATATAGAGTATTCCTGGGATATTGTTGATGAATTAACTCTCCCTCTCTTACCCAGGTCTCTTCAATTCATACCAAATCAGCACTTTCATCTGAAAATAAGTGTTGGATCATCGATCTTTTTACGACCAACTGATTTAGCATTAAAAAGCAGGACCATTCGATTGCAGGGTCCATCACTGTCACCTAAACTTTCTTGAATAGACTAAATCCTGAAGGGAAGAGAGGTTAGCCTTTTCTCTGCACAATAGTCAGATTCACTAAACGTCTTCAGAAGGTTTTCCCCCCAGCTACTGAAACCTGTGAAGGATGCCTCAGAAGCAACATTAAATGATTTGACAAGATGTCCTATGTGTACAGTATTACTTTGCAGGGCAACATGCAAAACACAGCAATTCTCACAGGTTTAACTATCATCTTTGAGTTTCTTCTAGCAGAATAAGTTTTGAATCCAGACTTCCATCAAAATAAAAGATACTTCACCGAATTTCAGGAAAAAACAACAACCTGGCAGCTAAAATGCCATTTTCCTTGCAAGCTAATATTACCTCCCCTCACTTCATTAGCAGGATGATTGTACAAGAACATTCTTCCCATTTGAATCACCCTTAGTATTTCCTGGTAGATTCAGTACACCAGGGGTGATAATGATAAGCTGTGATGTCAGCTGCTGGAAGATGATGATATACATCGATGGATTAATCATAAGTTGTGCTTGAATAAAAGGGATGAGCATGAGCTATTTATACACAGGTGAACACATCCCCGTAACTGGCACTGGTGAGCCAAAATAATTAAGCCACAATATAAAATTTAAACTCAAGTTAGTTTAATATACAGGTGAAGCTAATGAGAAAAATATTGAGTTGATTTAGGCAGCGGTGGATTTCACATTTTGTTACTACTGGTTCACCATGCACATGCCCCTTTTGTGCATTCACCCAGCCTTCTGTGCATATGCTTTGATCCCCCGGGTGCCTTCCACACATGTGCCTGGCTTCAAACACATGCCTAAATAGGACAGCATACAGCAGGGGTGTGTAGGTGGACCCACCCACGATTTTCGCTACCGGTTTGGGCGAACTGGTTCGAACCGGCTGAATACCACCTCTGGATTTAGGGTGATCTAACAAGCAGCAAATCTTCAGCATTATCATAACTGTACATACAGCCCTCTAAACAACTTACAAGCATATGTTTAGATTGAATCTTTGTTGGTGTACCTTCCATTCTTCTTTTATGACGAAGTCAGATAACATGCTTTAGAGTGGGCATGAAAGTGGTATTAGTATCTGTCTTTCAAAAGAGGTACTTTCCTGGAATTAAGGGATTAAGCCCTGTGCAAATCCAGGAAAATATCCAGCTTTTTAAAGAAGATGCTCCCATGCTTTCTCCAAAAGACCTTTTTGACTTCAAGTGCAACATATTTCTAATTTTAATGCATAATTGCTTTTTGACCTTTTGGCTAAAAGCAACCGTAATACCATCCTAAATGTATTATGACTCATAAATGTCACCCTGCATGCAGAGAGGTATAAAATCCAAAGTATAACTGTGTCCCAATGATGCACATTAGTCTAAGAAATAGTTTAAGAAGTACGTATCAGGACAGTGCAGACTGAATCCCTCAAATACTATTGCTTACAGTAGATTGTTGCTGCAATTGTTAAGTCATTCATTTGCTTCCAGCTCTTTGGGACTCAGTGGACATCATTTTGCCAGGATTGTTTGGCAGTAATTACTTCTTGGAGTTCTTGTAAACTCACACTTGTATCACAGTCATAGTATTTAGCCCCTCTAGCCTGCTATCATCCTGTATTTCAATTTGCTTGATTTTTTCCCTCTCCCATACCTCAGGGTTTTCTGCAATAACTCTTGCCCTTGTACTTAACAGTAACTGCACTTTTCAGAGAATCTGGTTCTAGTTTAGTGGTGGTCTCTTAGTAGGCATCATTGGTTTGGAGATTTTTTCCTGCACAGTTTTGTGTATTTCTGTGCAATCTCTCCTTTGTATCTTTTTTTTCCCAGTAGATTTTTTTTTTGCCTTGTCTTTTACTTTGATCATCTTTGAACAAATGTACCCATTGAAACCGTATGGCCATTTCATCCAAAGTTCCCAGACTGTCTTGTTCTCAGTGGGTCAGCCACTTCCTTAATTTTTCTTCAGTTGATCCAACAATGTGTTGTGGCCCAGTGTGTATGCGCAGCGCATCCAGAAGACAAGAACAACTAAGAAAGCAGGATCGACTTAAGAGTAAAGCCACACCTTGGAGGTAATTGGCTCCTCCCAGCAGAAACAAAAGAAGAATGAACTGGGAGTGGGCTTTTGCAGGAAACAATTTGTTCATTCAGTGGTGTCAAGAGTGTAAAGTTTGGTTTGTGATTATAAGAGTCTCTGTTTTGCTTTGCCCTGTGTTTGGAAGCTAGTTATCTTGTAGAGCTCCACATGAGATAAGGTGTGTGTGGATAAACATTCCTCTGAAAAACTATTTGCTAAAGCCTTGCTGACTGTGAATGAAAGGAATTCACACAGTCGTGTAAATAAAAGAGGTTTTGTCGGGACCAAAACTTTGCTTCTTGCTTTCTAAGGAAGCCTGGATCCTATTATCACTCCTATTATCACTCAGTGGAACTTATACTTCAAGAAGAAGGAGAGATAACTGTAATAAATAAGCCCAAATTAGATTCATTGATTCATTTAGATTTGAATTCTGGTTGATTTTCTGAATCATTTTTTTAAAAGGGGCTTTTGCATGTTTTAATGGCATTCCGCATCACTGAATTGATTCAAGTGCACCCAATCTGATTTAACCACTGAATTCAACTTTCTGGTTTAATTAAGAGATAAGCTAGAATTTGTGAATTGAGCTGAACCTCCAAATTAAAACCTTGTAAAGTTCTAATAAATAAGCGGAACGGAAAATAATCTTTCATTTCTCCTTAATTATACAATGTAACATGGTACAGTAAAAATTCAGAAATGATTCATTATCAATGCATCCAATATAATGCCTAGTAGCTTTATTAAAATTAGTGAGGTTAATGGGCATTATTTAACAGAGTGGGGGACATAGCCTTGTAATAACAATGCAAATAAAATTAATGTCAGGATATGAAAGGTGATATCCCGATTATTCGCAATTCATGTGTTCATTAACTCCATTGTATGTATGTGGGTGTGTCGGCACACTCACAAAATTATATGTTCTTTATGTCTAGCATGCATACTCAATGTTACTTCATACATCCCTCAGACCGATACGCTCCCACAGAGAGGGCCTCCTCAGGGTGCCGTCGACTGGACAGTGCCGACTGGCGACACCCAGGGGAAGAGCCTTCTCTGTGGCGGGCCCAGCCCTTTGGAACGACTTACCCCCTGAACTTCGCACCATCTCCGACCTCCGCCTCTTCCGCAAGTATCTAAAGACACATCTGTTCCATCTAGCCGGCCTAGCGTAACCTTCATTACTGACTTTTAGATAGTTTTAAATTTTGGGATTTTAATTTGGTTTTTAGCGCAGGATTTTATTAGAATAAGTTTTTTAAAAATTTTATATGTTTTGTATGTATTTTTAGTATTCCTGTGCGCCGCCCTGGGTCCATTTGGAGAAGGGCGGGGTATAAATTTAATAAAATAAATAAATAAATAAATATTAATCCCACATAGTAGATTAATAGCTCAGTGAGCTTCTGTTGGTGACTGAGGGTATGAATTTGGATCTTCCTACTTTTATTTATTTTTATTTATTTATTTATTTTTATTTGTCAACAAGTACAAAGAAACAAGTATGAAAACACATGAAAAAATGGCACAAATAAATGTATATAAATAAACAAAACATAGCCATAAACACACAAAAAGACAGTAGGACAGGGATGCTAGGCACATTCATCTGCTTATGCATGCCCCCTTAGAGACCTCTTAAGAAACGCATAGTCCACAGTAGACAGCTTAAGGTAAAAGGTATGGAAGTTAGAGCAACTAACAACAGGATCAGGTAGGGTGTTACTAATCTATTGCTGAAATCATTTTTCCTGCAATCAAGATTAGAACGGATTACTTTTAGTTTGTATCTATTGATAGCCCTTGTGTTATTGCAGTTGAAGTAAAAGTAGTCATTAACAGGTAGGACGTTATGGCAGATTACCATATTTTTCAGAGTATAAGACGCACCCTTTTCCCTCAAAAAAGAGGCTGAATACGGCATTTTGGGCCTCCTGAAACCCCGCCCCTTCACCAAATTGGCCGTGCATAGCCTTATGGAGGCTTTCAGAGAGCTCCCGGAGAAGGCAGAAATGAGTGAAAACGGGCCATTTTTTGCTCAATTCCCCCCCCCCCAGCCCCCAGGAGCACGCTATAAGCCTCCATAAGGCTATCCATGCCCTTTTTTTGACGAAAAATGGACCATTATTTTGCTCATTTTGGTGGGGGGCACCCCCCCAGGAGCACTCTGCAAGACCCCTAAAGGCTATTCATGCCTTTTGGGGGAGGGGAAAGGCCCATTTTCGTGAACAACAGGCCATTTTTGGGAGGTTTGCAGAGTGCAAAACCTTTTTTAAAAAATTTGCCTCTTCAAAACCTTGGTGAGTCTTATACTCCCAAAAATATGGTATCTTGTGCACTAAGCTCAGGTCGGAATGTAGACGGTGTAGTTCAAGGTTATCCACTAAAATTTCAATCCTGGTGGTGTAACGAATTTTATTAGGAGCAGAGGAGTTGAGTACTCTTCTTGTAAAATACCCCTGGACCCTCTCCAATGTCTTAATGTCCGAAATTCAGTGTGGGTTCCAGGCAGGTGAGCAATATTCAAGGATAGGTCTGGCAAAGGTTTTGTATGCCCTAGTTAGCAGCCTTGTGTTACCAGAGAGAAAACTACATAAAGTAATTTAATTTAACACTAAGCAACCAAAGCACGGCAACTCAAAACTATTATAGATGATGGCATTCAAGAGGCTGGAAAACATATTGCAAGTTTGAGCAAAATACACATTTTCAGTGGCTTTGAGAATCCTTGAAATAGATGCATCTATTTAAATCATCCTTTTTATTTTGCTGTCAATTCAAATTCATTCTCCAGCTCATATTTTACTCTTTGATGGCTTCTGTTCAGGATTTTAGGGATGGGTTTTTTTAATGTGTTCTATCAGTATATTTGATACATTTTTATTGAAGAGTATCATTGTGGCTACCTCAGCTGGGCTAATTAACACAGTGTCATTGGCACATTCATAAAAATTAATGCAGTAGTTTGAAGCAACCAACTCTGCCAGGGAAACAATCATTTTGTTAAGTGCAGTTCAATTTTGGTTGTTTCTGTTGATTCTGCAGCTGTTTACAGTCAAGAGAATCTATGTATGGATCTTCAATTTGATAGGAAACATTTATTAAATGAAACACTTTGAATTCCCTACTTATGGTACAAAGTCAACCCACTTTGCATCTAATTAAGAGATCAGTGTTCTATAAAGTGCGTGGGTTATTCTGTTGTGGTGCCTATGGGTGGCTGACGGAATGCAGATTATCTATGACTAAATTCTCTGAGCCTCTAATTAAGGGGTGAGGGGAAGCTCAGCCAGTATGTCTTTAATGCTGTCATGCAGTGTGCAGAGCATGAATTATGGAGCAGTGGCTAGTTTGGATGAATTTTTAAAATAATTATCTCTAGTGCAGCAAAGCAGTATTTTGTGGAAAGTACTTGGGTGCTGCACAAGGACAGCACCACCTAGTGGCGGCTGAACTGAAAAATGCTCCTCAAATCTCCCCAGCAATGTGCAGCCTTAGTGAAACGAAGATAGGAAGTTGCAGAGAGCTGTAGGAAGGCATCAGAGAGTCAGATTAACAGAGTTGGAAGAGACCTTGCAGGTCATCTAGTCCAACCCCCTGCCCAAGCAGGAGACCCTACATCTGCCTCTACCTAGGATAGAACTCACAACCTCCTGCTTGTTAGTCAAGAGCTCCATCTCTAGGCCACAGCAGCAGATAAGTCATTTAATTCTGAGTTGCAGGAAAGCACCTGCAACAGTGAGATTCCCCATGAGCACAAGAGGCAGACGGAGAGGGAGAGTGAAAGAGAGACAGAGAAACAGAGAGAGAGAAAGAGAGAGACAGAGAGACAGAGACAGAGACAGAGACAGAGAGAGAGAGAGAGCGCATGCCTTACTATAGGACCATTATCAGAATACAGAAGGTGTCAGGTTGAGGAACTTCCAGGAGCAAGAGACAGGAACGTCTCTGGCCGTGAAAAGCTGTAACTGCCCATCCAAAGAGATAATATTAAATTAGATGGATAAAAACTGTAGGATATTAATGTCCTCAATGTGATTTCCTACACTGAACTTTTGCACAATGATCGAAGGGGCCTCGCCTTCCCTTAAATCATTTCTATGGGTAAGAATAGATGGATTGGCCTATTAGTTCCATTCATGTTCATTTTTCAGTCGGTTACTTTTGGCATTCATCAGTGATTTTTTAAAAGAAAACTTCAGCAGAAAATAATGGGAACTTAAATATCTACTGAAAGACTGTTCTGGCATACAAGAGATATTGTATCAAAACATACATTATCCTAAAATGCACACTATAATGTTCCTTTTGAGATATATAGACATACATAGAGGATATAAATATAGATACGGACATGAATTGCATTGCTATAGCGTTACAAAAATGTAAAATGCCTAAAATTGGTAAATCCCTAGAGGCATCATAATCTGAGAAACGTATACAAAATTTGAGGCCCGAGTAGCTCAGGTACTTCCTGTTTATCTTATACTTCAGCCTATCAAATGTGATCAGCAAGAGAAAGCATTCTAAAGGTTCTTCTTTTGGGTGAGACCATCTTATCTTTGGGTGTCCCAAAGGTGTTTTTCCAAAAGGCAACTGGAGCTCCATGATTTTTCCTTGAAAACATTTCACTTCTCATCCAAGAACCTTCATTCTGAAGATCTGAAGAAGTAGTAAGAGGGATCTTGGTCTCCTAGCGGTCAACCATTTAAATATAAGCCAGCAGTGTGCAGCAACTGCCAAAAAAGCTAACACAGTTCTAGGCTGCATAGAGAGAGGGATAGAATCAAGATCATGTGAAGTGTTAATACTACCTTATAATGTCTTGGTAAAACCATATTTGGAATACTGCATCCAGTTCCAGTCACCATGAGGTAAAAAGATGTTGAGACGTTAGAAAGAGCGCAGAGAACAGCAACAAAGATAATTAGTGGACTGGAGGCTAAAACATATTTAAAAATTGCTGAAATTGAGTATGTCTAGTTTAATGAAAAAGAAGGACTAGGGGAGACATGATAGCAGTGTTCCAATATCTCAGGGGTTGCAACAAAGAAGAGAGAATCAAACTATTCTTCAAAGCACCTGAGGGTAGAACAAGAAGCAATGGGTGGAAACTAATCAAGGAGAGAAGCAACTAAGGAGAAGTTTCCTGACAGTTGGAACAATTAATCAGTGGAACAACTTGCTCTCAGAAATTGTGAATGCTCCAACATTGGAAGTTTTTAAGAATGTGTTGGATAACCATTTGTCTGAAGTGGTGTAGGATTTCCTGCCTAAATAGGGGGTTGGACCTCCAAGGTCCCTTCCAACAATTCAATTCAATTCAATTCTATTCTATTCTATTCTATCCTATCCTATCCTATCCTATCCTATCCTATCTTATCCTATCCTATTCTATTTCTATTTCTAATTCTATCCTATCCTATCGAATTCTGAAGGAGAACTGAAAAAGCTTCTTGGATGAGAAGCAAAACATTTCAAGGAAAAGCACCTTTGGGATAATTGAGCATCTCCATAGACATCTTAGTGGTAGTTTCCCTCATTTACAAATAACCTTGTTACCTTCTCAATGTAAGGACTGTACCTTCCCTACTCAATTTTCAAAGAACCTTGAAGATTTGAATCTTCTACAGCAGGGGTCCCCAACCTTTGCAACTTTAAGTCTGAAGGACTTCAGCTCCCAGACTTCTGGCTGGAGAAGTCTGGGAGCTGAAGTCCTTCAGACTTAAAGCTGGCTGGAGAAGTCTGGGAGCTGAAGTCCTTCAGACTTAAAGTTGCAAAGGTTGGAGACCCCTGTTGTACAGGGCATTTTAGGAAGATATGGTCTCCTTATTTGATATTGCAATGTTTCCCATTCCTTGTCATTCATATTATATTAAACATTATTGTTGCAACCAGATTATAATTTTTTTTAATTAAAAAAAAGATTATAAAATGCTCAGAGCAGCATGGAAATCTGATTAAATAAATAAATACATTCCCCTCCTCCCAACTCACAATAACGAAGCAAACTTAAAACAACACTAAAAGAAAATCAAAACCAATTCAGCTTCCAGAAAAGGAAATTACCTCTTTCAAAGGTTTTAGGAATTTGGAACAGGAATTTGGCACTGTGTTTATTTATCTGCATGATCAGTAATCCCATGGTGGCCACATTCCCATTCACACAAATACGGCCTTGATTGAGCATAGCAATACATGCACGTCAACCCTATTCTTGCCTTTGGCTAAATCTAGGGAGGTTGGCACAGCAGAAGTTGCTCACAACTGCAATCCAGTTTCTCCCTTCATAGGTGTGTCCAAGTGCCAACAACCTGGCTCAAACTGAGACAGAGAGTTACCCACTGATGGGGAATATGTGTTGCCTCATTACAAGAGAAGATGGTTCCCTTCTCTTTTAAGAAAAAGACATTGGGGGGTGGGGGGGTGGAGAGAATAGCATCAGCCTTTCCCCTGCAGAAAACAAAAATTAGGGAACCCTATTTATTTTTATTTTATTTTATTAAATTTATACCCCGCCCTTCTCCAAACGGACCCAGGGCGGCGCACAGGGATATTAAAACACATATAAAACATATAAAATTTTAAAAAACTTATTCTAATGGACCCTGCGCTAAAAACCGAATTTAAAAACCCAAATTTAAAACTATCTAAGAGTCAGTAATGGGGGTTATGCTAGGCCGGCTAGATGGAATAGGTGTGTCTTCAGACACTTGCGGAAGAGGCGGAGGTCAGAGATGGTGCGGAGTTCAGGGGGTAGGTCGTTCCAAAGGGCAGGGCCCGCCACAGAGAAGGCTCTTCCCCTGGGTGTCGCCAGTCGGCATTGTCCAGCCGACGGCACCCTGAGGAGGCCCTCTCTGTGGGAGCGTATCGGTCTAAGGGATGTATGGGGCAGGAGGCGGTCTCGCATATAACTAGGCCCCGAGCCATGGAGCGCTTTAAAGATGGTCGTTAAAACCTTGAAGCGCACCCGAAAGACCACAGGGAGCCAGTGCAGCTCGCGCAGGATAGGTGTTATATGGGAGTGTCTAGGCGCTCCCGTAATCACCCGCGCGGCTGCGTTCTGGACTAGCTGCAGCTTTCGGGTGCACCTCAAGGGGAGCCCCATGTAGAGAGCATTACAGTAGTCAAGTCGAGAGGTGACGAGTGCTTGAGTGACTGTGCGTAAGGCACCCCGGTCCAGTAAGGGGCGCAATTGGCGCATCAGGCGTACCTGATGGAATGCCCCCCTGGCCACGGCTACCACATGATCTTCCATAGACAGCCGGGAATCCAGGAGGACACCCAAATTGCGCGCCCTCTCCACGGGGGCCGGTGTTTCGCCCCCAATGGCCAGAGTTGGAATAATCTGGCTGAACCGGGGCGCCGGAAGCCACAGCCACTCAGTCTTGGACGGGTTGAGCCTGAGTTTGTTACCACCCATCCAGATCCGTACGGCCTCCAAACACCGGGACATAACCTCGACGGCATCGTTGGGGTGGTCTGGGGTGGATATGTACAACTGAGTATCATCAGCGTACAGATGATATTCCACCCCAAAACCACGGATGATCTCACCCAGCGGCTTCATATATGTGTTGAACAGTAAGGGCGAGAGGACCGACCCCTGAGGAACCCCACATATGAGGGACCTCGAGGCCGACCTCTGCCCCCCTGCCAACACATATTGCGACCGACCAGAGAGGTAGGATGAGAACCACCGCAGAACGGTGCCTCCCAACCCCAACCTCCCCAGTCGGTGCAATAGGATACCATGGTCGATGGTATCAAAAGCCGCTGAGAGGTCTAATAGGACTAGGATAGAGGAATATCCTCTATCCCGCGCCCTCCAGAGATCATCAACCAACGCGACCAATGCCGTCTCGGTGCTGTGCCCGGGTCAGAAGCCGGACTGGCGCGGGTCTAGATAATCAACTTCCTCCAAGTGTCGCGGAAACTGTTGGGCCACCACACTCTCAACAACCTTCACTAAAAAGTGGAGGTTGGAGACGGGACGATAGTTCTCTAATAATGCTGGATCCAGGGACGGCTTCTTGAGGAGGGGCCTTACTACCGCCTCTTTCAAGACGGCAGGCAAGAACCCCTCACTCAAAGATGCGTTGACAATGCCCTGGAGCCAGCCTCGTGTCGTCTCCCAGGATGCCAGTACAAGCCAGGAGGGACACGGGTCCAATAAACATGTGGTAGCCCTAAGTCTCTTTGACAACTTGTCCATATCCTCGGTGGTAACAAAATCAAACTCCTCCCAGGATGGTGTCACAAGAACAGCCTCGGCCTGCTCGACTGGACCACTGTCGATGGAGGGTAGCTCGTTCCGAATCCGAGTGATTTTCTCCTGCAGATAAATCCCAAATTCCTCTGCTCGACCCTGTAAAGGGGCTTCCCGCGGCCTCTGTTGAAGGAGGGAGCGGGTCACCCCAAACAGGGCGGCAGGGCGGTTATCTGCGGATGCAATAAGAGTGGCACAATACTCACGTTTGGCCACTTTTATCGCCACTAAGTAAGTCCTAATATGGTCTCTCACTAGTGTTCGGTCGGCTTCGGAGCGAGAAGATCTCCATCTGCTCTCTAGGCGTCTCTTGTGGCGCTTCATCCCCCTAAGCCCCTCGGTAAACCAAGGAGCCCAGGTGGTTCGTCGCCGCAAGAGAGGCCGCAAGGGCGCAACTCGGTCCAAGGCCCCCGTGGCCGCACTTAACCATGCAGCCACTAGGTCCTCAGTCGAGTCGCGGGGCAAGTCCACAGGAATTGGCCCAAGCTCCCTCTGGAACCTTATCGGGTCCATCAGGAGCCTGGGGCGGAACCATATAGGAATGTCCGGTTCCGCCTCCCCGCAGTGAGGTGCAGCGATCGGAAAGTCGAGCCGAAGGAGAGCGTGATCTGTCCATGACAGGGGCGTGATGACTAGATCCCCTATTCCCAGATCACTACTCCACTGTCCCGAGACGAAGATGAGATCCAGGGTGTGTCCGCCCACGTGAGTAGGGCCTAAAACTACCTGGGTCAGGTCCATGGCTGTCATGGAAGCCATGAACTCCCGAGCTGCACCAGAGGTTTCGCCTGCCGACGGCAGGTTAAAGTCCCCCATGACTAAAAGTCTGGGGGTCTCAACCGCCGCCTCGGCTATCACCTCTAGGAGCTCGGGCAGGGCTGTTGTTGCATAGCGAGGAGCCAGGTATACAACTAACACGCCCAACTGCCTCCCAAGGCCCCACTTCACAAGGAGGGACTCGCACCCGGTCGTCTGAGGGATCGTGGTCTCCTTTGGCTCAAGACCTTCCCTAACCATAATCGCCACCCCCCCACCCTTCCCTAGGGCCCTAGGCTGATGGAAGGCTCGGTATCCTAGTGCTCTAACCTTCATCGGGAAAAAAAATAGGACTTTTGTGTCTTTAGAGGAGGGGTTTTCCCAAAGATGAGATCCTTGGGAGTTGGCAATGAAGGCTTGGCAGTCTCCAAGTCTTCTTGAGTGCATCTGATTTCATTTCCTTCCTCTCTGATCTTCTGTATTAAAGCCCAGTGGGCTATTCTGTAACATGCATTTAGCTTCTTCTACACATATTCCAACTGAGAAAGTTGCCAATTACCATTAGGCAGTATCCCCAAGACTTCTTCCTTCTTCTTTGCATGGTGCCCTGAAGCCAAGAACTGAATGAGCACAAGGTGTGTTTAATGGCCTCCACAGAAGAGTAACAAATGAGAAGAAATTGCAGCTGGAATTACTTATTTTATTTATTTGTGGAGGGGGTGGGGGGATAGGAAGAGAGTGCAAACTAAAGAACAAAAGTTTGTGTCAAGAGGTTTAGCTGTGTTCCTCGTCTACAGTTCATTTTCTTTGAAGGTGTTGTCATAATATTACACTCACTACACAGTGATTAAGATGTTTCTTGTAATTAGAAGATGCAGGCATAGCCAGGTAAAATAAATGGCACTTTGGACTTCAACAAAGTGGGAGGATCACTGGTTTCCAGACTATCAAAAAAGAGAGTGTGTATGTGTGTAGTGTGTCAGCCTGCTCTTTGTCGTGTCTGGCTGTATTTAACAGAAAAAAACATACTTCCTGGAGTTCTGATCCTCTGACTTGGTGAATGTGGCTCTGATTTTGCCCTAAATCAGGATTCTTATTTGGCATTGTAGGAAGTTAGCACCTACCTCTCTCCTAGAAAAATGAAATATTTTAGGAAATATTAAAAGGGCAGAATGTTTCCCCTAAAAGGGAGGCAGAAACCCATCCCCCCCACCTTTGTCAATGGGCCATTAAGGCCTGAGCCAGTCTATTCTACATAACAAAGAACTACCTTCTTTAAGCAGAGCCATAGGAGGAATTGCCCAAAGCCCCTTCATGCCATCTTCACCCAGCAAGGCTCAACCAAACTTGGGACTCAAAATACAACCTACAAAGTTGCCCAAGCATGGCCCCATGAGAGTCTGACAACCCATCAGAATACAAGCTCAAATTCAAAAGCCAAGAGAGGGCATAAAACCCAGGCACTCTCAGCATCTATTCCCTTTTTTTGCTCAGGACCTCAAACCATGTCATCCTGTCCACCATTAAACCATCTTTCCAAGCAGTCTCCATATTTCCAGTGTCTTTCTCCCCCACTTGGAACTGAACCCAGATGGACATTTCTCCCAACAGTGAGCCCCTTTTGAAGAAGCCATTGCTGGATCTAACAGGACTGGACAATCTTTGGCCATTCTCCAACTTTTACTTTTCATGGGAGGTTGCTGGAAAAGTTGGTGACCTGTGGCTTCAAAGGATCTGAAGGAAATATTATGTTGATAATTTTCAGTTGGGTTTAGGTTGGGGTTCAGTATTGGGACGGGATTGGACAAGGCTTTTCAAGGCTTTACAGTAAGTAATGTGCATCCCTTTTGCCTCTCATTAATTGTTTAGTGGCCTTTGATGTTAGTGATACTAGAATCACTTGCAGTTGGTACTGGGTTTGTGTGTCAGTGGTGGAATTCAATTTTTTTTTACTACCAGTTCTGTGGGCATGGCTTGGTGGGCGTACCATGGTTTGGTGAGCATGGCTTGGTGGACGTGGCAGGGGAAGGATACTGTAAAATCTCCATTCCCTCCCCACTCCAGGAGAAGGTTACTACAAAATCCCCATTGCCTCCCAATCAGCTGGGCCTTGGGGGGCAGAGAACAGGTGGGGATGGGGCCAATCAGAGGTGGCATTTACCGTTTTTCTGAACTACTCAAAATTTCCGCTACCGGTTCTCCAGAACTGATCAGAACCTGCTGAATACCAGGTTTGTTTGTTTGTCTAGTTTGTGTGTGCATGTGAGTGTGTGTATGTGAGTGTGTGTGGGAGGGAGGGAGGGGTAATCTAGCCTTAATTCTGAAGATTTTCCATCTTTGGTTCTGGGTGGGATTGCACTTCCCTTGTTGCTAGTTTATAAAATAAGAGTCTTTTGGGCTCAGAGCTCCTGTTTAACCTCCTCAATATTGTTCTGTTGACCTTGTGTAGAACTGTCATAACTCCTGGTTGGAGGCTGAAGTCAGGGGTCCCCAACTCCCAGTCCATGCACTGGCACCAGTCCATGGCATGCCAGCAACTGGACCGTGCAAACAATCTAAGTCCCATCTGCAGGATGCAGGCAGCACACAAAAGCACGTTCCCCCTCTGGTCCACAGGAAAACCTTTCTCCATGGAACTGGTCCCTGGTGCCCAACAGGGACCAGTTGGACAAAGTGGTAGATAACCCAATTCTGGTGTGTGTGTGTGTGTGTGTGTGTGTGTGTGTGTGTGTGTGTGTGTATCAGCAGCTCTTGATTATGTATTGATTATGCCCTTGATTTGTTATCCTGATTTTTATTTTTTATTATTTTATTATGTATTATTATTTAATTTTATTCATTTTTATTCTTCTGCACCCTTATAACAGCTTATAAATAAGTAAATAAGTGAGTGAGTAAATAAATAAATAAATAAATAAACAAACAAACATGGAAGCTTTATCTGGGCTTATCTCAGGAGAAGCACTCATTGCTTCCCCTATCTGACCTTTTCTATTTTTAAGTAAGATTCACAACTGGAAAAGAATAATCATGTAGATCTGCACTGGGCTCCTTTAATTATTCCCTAGGGCTGGAGATTCTGTGCATTCTCCATCTGAAGCCAGGGGGGAGAAGAGCAGTGACTGCAATGGGCAGAATAATGATATAAACTATGTTTGTGTGTCTATGTGTGTATATGTGTGTGAGAGAGGGGGGGAGGGAGACAGAGAGAGAGACAGAGAGAAAGAGAGACAGAAAGAGAGAGACAAAGAGAAAGAGAGACAGGCAGAGAGAGAGAGAAAGAGACAGAGAGACAGAAACAGAGACAGAGCAACAGAGAGGGAGACAGAGAAAGAGAGAAAGAGAAAGAGAGAGAGAAAGAGACAGAGAGACAGAGAGACAGAGACAGAGCAACAGAAAGAGAGAGACAGAGAAAGAGAGACAGGCAGAGACAGAGAGACAGAGGGAAAGAGAGAGAGAGAGACAGAAAGAGAGAGAGAGAGAGAGACAGATTGACAGAGACAGAGAGACAGAGTGACAGATAGAGACAAAGAGACAGAGAGCAAGAGAGACAGGCAGAGAGAGAGACAGAGAGAGACAGAGTGACAGAGCGACAGAGAGGGAGACAGAGAAAGAAAGAGAGAGAGAGAGAAAGAGAGAGAGAGAGAGAGAGAGAAAATTTGCATGTGGAAAAGGCCAGATATATATATATTTTTAAAGAAAACAACATTAAGCCATTTTTAGAGTATGCAATACAATTTCCATGTTCCTTCCATCTGAAAAGGGTGGGAAATCTTTCTCCTAATTTTAGCAGTTAGAGCTGGAGTGTATTCCAGAGGCTACAGAAAAGAGATTTAGGGGTCACAAGCTTGTCATCTTGGATTTAAAATACATTCTATGAAATCAGATTTGTTTTCAGAAGCAGGGGTTTGAATCTATCCATCAACACCCAATGTAGAATTCCAATTCAGTGGCATTTCCAGGGTGGGGTGAGAATATAGACAGAATTAGGTTACTTTGTTCCACATTTAAAAATAATGAAAAGGCTGAGCACCCCTTCAAAACTTAATTACAGTATTGTGTAAAGAAATTATTATGACTAGGAAGATGAGGAAGAATTGCCCCATATTCTGTTGTTTATGAAATCTCTACAAGGATGATATGTTAGCACTTGAACAGAATATTTATAGACATTATGAGCAAGCTGATGATACCTTGAAGAATGGAGTTGAAATAAATTGGCAATGCTTTCTTTATATCCATTTTTTTTAAATGGCAACTTTTAAAACTGTAAACTTTTTTCAGGCAATGCCTGAAAATCTTTACAGAATCTCTTCCAATGTGAATCTCAATTCCTTGGACTGAATCAAGTGGATTCAAGCAGATTTCAGTACCGAAATTAAATCAAAGCAGATCCTGTAAGAATACCTGTTTCTAAAGCTGAATAACTCCCAAGCTTCATTAGCAGTTCAAAAGTTTTATATATTCTTTAGATGTACATGTAATGCTTTTAAGAGAGCAGGCGCGAAATATTAAATGTTAAAGTAGTTCAGGGATAGTTGAAAAATAAGATTTTTTTACAGTACTAACCAAATCTAGAACATAGATTTTATGGTTTAATTTATAAGATGGCCTCAGCATTTCTTTTTAAAAACTTCTCTTGATTTTTTTTTCTTTTTAAATTTAGCAAGAATGCTTCTATCCCTTAAAATTATAATTTTGTAGAACGAAGAATTATATGAAGCTTCCTTTCAAAATAACCTCAGGTGATGCAAAATGTCATCATTTTTTAGTTAATGATGGCTGCATGTTGAAGGTAATTAATTAATTAATTTCTAGAGCCAACCATCTTGGTCCATGACTCTGGATGGCCAACAATTAAAAACGAAAAAAACCCAACCCATTAAAAATACTAAAAATATTTTAAAACAACAAAAGTATTAAAAGAAATTAAAACATTCAGGGTTTTTTCCCCACATAGGAGCAAGGTATTTAGCCAGTTAGCAATACATCCAGGAAACAGCTAGAATTGTATTACAGACTCGGTGGCGCAGTAGTTAGAGTGCAGTACTGCAGGATACATCTGCTGACTGCCAGCTGACTGCAATTTGGCAGTTCAAATCCCACCAGGCTCAAGATTGACTCAGCCTTCCATCCTTCTGAGGTTGGTAAAATGAGAACCCAAATTGTTGGGGGCAATATGCTGACTCTGTAAACCGCTTAGAGACGGCTGTAAAGCAGTATATAAATCTACTAGTCCTAAGTGCTATTACTATCCCTAAAAAAAACCAATAGAACTCTTCAAGAGTATCTTTTTTTTTTAATAACAAAGGCTCCAATGCACAGCCTTTGAATGTACTTGACATATAATTCACCTTCAAATGAATAGTGAAAAACTAATTTTTGTAATTCAATATATATTAATACCAGAGCTCAGTTCTTTTACTTGGAATACATTATATTCTTATTAGCTAATTTCATACAGGCTACTCCTGCAGGATTTTTTTCAGCTGTATTCCATGGAATCCTGGGGGGCACAAAACAGAACAGAACAGAGAAATACTAGAGTTGGAAGGGACCTTGGAAGTCTTCTAGACTTCCCCTGCTTCAGCTTGAGATCCTATGCTATTTCAGACAAATGGTTGTCAGCTTCTTTTTGAAAGCCTCCAGTGATGCAGCATCCACAACATCTGAAGGCAAGCTATTTCATTGGTTTGACTGCTTTCACCATTAGGAACTTTCTCCTTAGTTCTAGATTGCTTCTCTCTGTGGTTAGTTTCCATCCATTCTTTCTTCTCTTACCTTTCGGTGCTTTGGAAAATAGCTTGACCCTCTTGTCTTTGTGACTTCGCACAGTCACTCATGTGCTCGTGACATCCCGTATAGACTACTGCAATGCTCTCTACATGGGGCTTCCCTTGAGGTGCACCCGAAGACTGCAGTTAGTCCAGAACGCTGCCGCGCGGGCAATTATGGGAGCTCCTAGACGCTCCCACGTAACACTGCTCTTGCGCGAGCTGCACTGGCTGCCTGTGGTCTTTCGGGTGCGCTTCAAGGTGTTGATTATGATCTTCAAAGCGCTCCATGGCACAGGACCTAGTTATCTTCGGGATCGCATCCTGCCCCATACATCCCTTCGGCCGATTCGCACAGAGAGGGACTTCTCCGGGTGCCGTCCACTAGGCAATGCCAGTGGGCGACGCCCAGGGGAAGGGCCTTCTCTGTGGAGGGCCCAACTCTCTGGAACGACTTACCCCCCGAACTGAGAATGATCACGGACCTCCGCTCCTTCTGCCAGAACCTTAAAACGTATTTTTTCCAACAAGCCGGCCTGGCCTAACTTACATCACCTAGCCCACAGTCTGCAGTTAAATTGTTTTAAATTGGTTTTAGGGATATTGTTTTAATATATTTAAATTTTTTAGCACAGGGATATTAATTTAATTTGGTTTTATATTTTGTATACTGTTATGCTTATATATGTTTTTAAATTGCCTGTGCTCCGCCCCAAGTCCCTTTTGGGAAAGGGTGCGGTATATAAATTTAATAAACCATAAACCATAACCAAACCAAGGGCTCCTCAAATATTGGACCACTGCTACCATGTCCCTCTTAGTCCTTCTTCTCGTTAGACTAGACATACCCAGTTCCTGTAATCATTCATTGTATATTTTAGCCTCCCGCCCCCCTAATCATTCTTCCTGCTCTTTTCTGCACTCTTTCCAGAGTCTCAACATCTTTTTTTTTATTATATTGTGGTCAGTGGTGGGTTGCAGGCGGTACGCCCCAGTACGGACATACTGGAGCCAGCCTGGAGCACTGGATACCGTTCCAGTATAGGGCTCCGGAAGGCTGCCCACCTGCCCAAGCTCCTTACTGGTGTTTTATGCTTTTTGCGCTTCCTCGCACGCACATGGCGCATACAGTGCCTGTGCGATGCTCCGCTGAGCAGCTGGAGCATCATGGAAGCTTGCAGAAGCCTTGCTGACAGGTAGGTCGCATGCGCATGTCGTGTGTGTGTGTGCGCGAACCGCGCATGTGCATGTGGATGACTCCAGGGCCATTCCAACCGTACCAGTTGGAACAGAATCCGGAACCCACCACTGATTGTGGTGAACAGAAAGGGTTGGAGTATTCCAAGAGTGGTTTATGAAAACTTGATGAGGTTTCCATGACACAAAAGCACTCAAATTTGGCTAATTTGCCTCCTGATCTGGACATTTGTGTTTTTTAACCTTCAGGTGCCATGGCCTAAAAGGATTTGAAAACCCTTGCAATAGAGATCCACAAAACTATAAAGAACGGTTGCCTTGTTTTGAGCCAGGCTGCCTGGTCCATCTTGTTCACCAGTGTCTACTTTATATCAAGAGGCATCAGCTCAGACACCTGTCCTTTCAAACCTTGATTTGCGAATGCTGAGCTCTTTTATATGAAAACATAGTGCTGGGTCATTCAGCTGCAATGCAACTTTAAAGTTATGGCTACAGTGAAACTGTCAGTCTTTCAGATGTTCCAGGTGGGTTTGTTGACACAAACAAACAGTTTTACCCCTTTGGAGAAATGTATATTTATTAATATTTATTGGTCTGTTTACTTGACAGATTGATATCCTATTTATCCTCCACTGAGTCCCAGGAAGCTCATAAGAATAGCCAAGTTAAAACATTGCTCTGAAATACAAAGAGAAATTACAAAGCAGCAGCCTCAGAAAACAACTGGTTAAAAAACAGCAGAATTTGAAAAATGTTTCGAATCCTAGAAACCACCAGCAATCCTCTAAGGCCCTCCAGAAATGTAAAGTTGCACCAATTCTTCATAGTAGAATGATCTTGACTAATGCATGCAAGTCTTTTTCAAAGGAAAATATATACAATGTATTCATTCACTCACTCACTCACTCACAACTAAACAACAATAATCCAACCCTGAGGACGGGATTTCCAAGGTGGAGGGGGAAACAAAAGAGACATATACTTTGTATATTTCACAAAATGCTTTCATCAACTACCCCAAATTCCTTCTATCGCTTGGGAAAAGGCACAGCTTTCTGGCACACACCTGCAAGCAATGAAAACAACTTTTCTGTAAAACAGACAGATGCCACCTGAAATATCACTCAACACAAAAGTAGTAACAAAAGTAGAAATAATGAATTTTTTTTACTACCAGTTCTGTGGCCGTGGCTTTGTGGGCGTGGTGTGGCGCAGTGGACCAACACCAGCAGATGACATGGCTCCTCAAATCAACACAGACTGTGGAAACTTCACACTTGACTTCAAGCATCTTGCAGTATGTGCCTCTCCATTCTTCCTCCATACTCTGGGTCCTTGGTTTCCAAATGAGATGCAAAAGTTGCTCTCATCAGAAAAGAGGACTTTGGATCACTGAGCAACAGGACTTTGGACCACTGTGCTTCATTAAGTCCACGCAGCCTTCTACCAGGAGATTTTGGAGCACTTCATGCTTCTTTCTGCAGATGATATTTATGGGGATGCTGACTTCATATTCCAGCAGGACATGGCACCTGCCCCCACTGCCAAAAGCACCAAATCCTGGTTCAATGACCGTGGGATTACTGTGCATGATTGGCCAGCAAATCCGCCTGACCTGAACCCCATAGAGAATCTATGGGGCATTGCTAAGAGAAAGATGAGATTCATGAGACCGAACAATGCAGAAGAGCTGAAGGCCACTATTGAAGCATCCTGGTCTTTCATAACACCTCAGCAGTGCCACAGGCTGATAACTTCCATGCCATGCCGCATTGAGGCAGTAACTGCTGCCAAAGGGGCCCAAACCAAGTACTGAGTACATATGCATGCTTATACTTTTCAGAGATCCGATATTGTTCTGTGTACAATCCTTGTTTTATTGATTGCATGTAATATTCTAATTTTCTGAGATTGTGGATTTGGGGCTTTCATGAGCTATATGCCACAATCATTACAATTATGACAAATCATAATTGTAATTATGACTATCTTGCTTTACATGTAATGAGTCTCATCTCATATATTAGTTTCACCTTTTAAGTTGCATTACTGAAATGAACTTTTGCATGATATTCTAATTTTTCGAGTTTCACCTGTATAATATAAATGAATTTAGCAACTGCTGTCAATAATTGGAAGCCCCTTCTTTATAATCTTTTCTGCTCTTTCTTTCTTTCTTTCTTTCTTTCTTTCTTTCTTTCTTTCTTTCTTTCTTTCTTTCTTTCTTTCTTTCTTTCTTTCTTTCTTTCTTTCTTTCTTTCTTCTTCTTCTTCTTCTTCTTCTTCTTCTTCTTCTTCTTCTTCTTCTTCTTCTTCTTCTTCTTCTTAACTGTTTTTCTTTTTTTACTTGTTTGTTTTCTAATATTTGTATTGCTTTTATCTTGTTACATTTTTTTCAATAATACACCCTCACACACGTTCACCTTTACTTCTGTCCATTAGCCCCTCCCACCCACCATCCTAGCAACCTATGAGAGCAGAGAAAGCAATGTTTTCAAAATAAGGTCATTATCACATTGCAGTCATGTCAGAAGCACCAAGGTACTTCCGGGTTAACAGGATTAGCCTGTGACATCACCATTGTCCAGGGGATGCCCAGTTGGGGGCTCCTTCCATGTACCTAATAGGAGCAGGAGCGAAGAGTGAGAACTCACCTCATCCCATGGCAGCACTTGAGTCTCAAACGTGGCTAAGCTTCAACTCAGCATCCTAACCACACAAGCCACCATGCTTCTGAGTGAATTATATATTATAAGGGTTATTATAATATACAATTTATAGAAAGAGCTCTAATGCAATTTAGCTCCTTCCGTCAGAAATTAAAAACTCACTTTTTCTGCTTGGCCGGCCTAGGTTAGTCTCTACCTCAGGGGTTAGGGAATGTTAATTTTAAAATGGGGATTTTAGTACAGGGACAGTTGATTTAATTTGTTTTTATTGTATTTATTTATGTATATATTTTATGCTGTTTTAATTTTCCCTGTGCACCGCTCCGAGTCCCCCTGGGGAGAGGATGCGGTATAGAAAAATAAAATCTATCTATCTATCTATCTAGCAGGAAGAACTTATTTGTTTGTTTGTTTTTGTTCAATTTCTATGACTGCCCAATTTCTACAGCCACCCATGTCAATAACTCTGAGCAGCTTACAAAACAGTTCACAAATTACCGTTAAAATTGTACCTATTAACTTGCTTAGTAAGTGGTAGATGTGTGGAAAAAGTCATTGGAACAGTAGTTGATTGACAGCTGAATATGACTCAGCAATATGATGTAGCTAGGAGAAAAAAGGCTAATGCTATACAGTCTTAGGCTGCATTGACAGAAGTGTAATTTTAAAATCATGGGAACATTTTATTCTACTTGGTTAAATCTTATCTCAGTGTCCAGTTCTGGGCACTAATTTTAGGAAGGATTTGCAGAAACTGGAATACGTTCAGAGACTGTTGAAGGATAATTGGTACTAAAAATGATGAAGCAGCTCTGTACGTTTAGCCTTAAGAAAAGAAGATTAAGAGGAGAGGGAAGGAAAAGGAGAGAAAATGTAACAGCTCTTTTCAAATTCCTGAAAGGGCATGACATAGAAAAAGGTTAAGATTTGTTCTTTCTCACAGTCTGGAATATAGAACATCGAATAATAGATTTAAGTTACAAGAAGGTTAACTGAAGGTTAGGGGGGGAAAAAATCTAACTGAAACTGCAGTTCAACAATAAAACCAATTTCCCAATAATATGTTGGGTTCCCCTTTGCTACATGCATTCCAGCAAAGGCCAGGCAGCTCTTGGGGATATTTTCATTTGAATTCTGTGCATTGAATAAGGGAAGAACGAAATATCACCTTCTAAAAGTCTAATCTGGAGGAGAAAAATGCAACAAAATTTGGCAGATCTTTAAACTTTTCCACTTTAAATCTGAAACTTAAACTATAAAATTTATCTTCCTTTCTTCCTATCTGCATTACATCATAATACAAAGTTAAGATGCTTGTATTGTTCACATGCTATTATGTATTTTACAAATATTTACGCCATGGCTTGGGAACCTACATTTTACTACGTTATTTGATCTCAATTCCCATCATTGTTGACCCTATCACCAGAGGTGGGCTGCAAGTCCCTTCACTACTGGTTCACTCGTGCGCGTGTGTGTGACACTTCTGCGCATGCACAGAAGCATCCAGGTGAGTGGGTGGAACTTTGCACCACCGCCACTACCGGGCTGAACTGGGCCAAACTGGGTGCTACCCACCTGTGGCCAATCACCCGCAGACAAAGTTCTTGGATATTGAAATGAACATTAAGAAGGTCACTGGCTTTTGATCCCAAATTCAAAGTTGGCCTCAGATAATACAAACTATACTTTTTGAAATTCATTGCCTTTTGATCCATGTATTTTCTGTCCCCCCACCCCCACCCCATAGCTGTATTCATATAGTACTATCTGATTACAGCAATTAATTAATTGGATTTTATCAGTGGTGGGATTTCAATTTTCAATTTTTAACAACCGGTTCTTTGGGTGTAGATTGGTGAGTGTGGCTGGATGGTCATGTGACCAAGTGGGCATGGCCAACTGGATGTCACTCACATAAAGGGGCACCTCCCCTACCCTCTCCTCACCTCTCCCTTCCCAGCCAATCCTCGCCTCTCATGTTATGGTGAGAGAGGAAGCTTTTTCAAAGTCATCCTCCTCTTGATGCTAGCCAATAAGATGAGATTTTTGCTATCAGAAGACATGATGTGCATTTTCAAGTATTGTTTATCACCATTCTTTTGGTAAGATTGAATGGAGAGATTTATAAAGAATAACAGAGTTGGAAGGGACCTTGGAGGTTTTCTAGTCCAACCCCTACTCAAGCATGAGACCCCATCGATACTTTAAGAATCTCATTACTCATTACTCTCCTTACTTCTGCACACAGAGAATATGGTAAGAATGGAAATAACCAAATGTGTAGCAGGTTGGATACTTGGGCAAAGAACAGAACTACTCAATCCAGGGAAGGAATTACTCTATGTCTGAACCAGAATAAAACCATGGGCCACTAACATCATGTACATTTCTTGGCACCATTTGGTTTTTTTAAAAAAAATTCATAATACATCAGCGATGTAGGCATCCTTCCCAGTTTTATTACAAGGCCACTCTACTGGTAAAATGGGGGAAAGAGCTACTTCTATTGGTGCCATTTTTAAAAAAAACATACATCTTTAATGAGTGTGTCAATTCTGAGTATATACATTGAAATGTATTTTAAACAATGAAATATTCCTATTAGCATCCACATTAAATGGACTTCTTCTGGCTTCTTTCAGTTGTAGGCAGGGCTGGGCTTCAAAAATTTCAGCAACGAGTTCTGTGCCCAGTTGCTGGGTGGGCGTGGCCATGGTGGGCGTGGCCTAGTCGGCCTCCTGCACCATGGTGGGGAGCCATTTTCACCATCCCCAGGCTCCAGAACCTTTCCTTGAGCCTCTGGGAGGGCAAAAACTGCCTCCCCCGGAGAGTCCCTCTGGAGGCTGGAAAAGGGCCTGTTTCCAGCCTTCTGGAAGTTCCAGGGGGGCCATTTTCCCACTCCCCAAGCCTCCACGCGGGCCCTGAACTTACCTCACATCCAAAATGGGACACGTAGAGACTCCCGGGAGGGGTAGGGCAGAGTGGGAGGGGTGAGCAGAGCAGGGCCAGCCAGGTTTCGGATTTTCTCCGAACCTGCCATAACGTTAGCTATTAGATTTGGATTTGGATTTAATAGAGTTATATGCTGCCCTTCTCTTAAAGGACTCAGGGCGGTGTACAACATAAGAAACACAGAATACAAAAGTTAAAAAGAGATTAAATCCAAGAATCCAATAAGCAATAAGCAATAAATTAATTAACAATTTACACATTCTGATATAAAATTTCATGATATAAAATTTCAGACTTGTAGTGTTGGGGCATTCACAACCTCTAGTGGAACAGAAGTTGCCTCCAGAGGTTGTGAATGCCCCAACACTACAAGTCTTCAAGAAGATGTTGGATAGCCATTTGTCTGAAATGGTATAAATGTTCCTGCCTAGGCAGGGGGTAGGACTAGAAGACCTCCAAGGTCCCTTCCAACTCTGCTATTGCTTTGTATTGTATTCTAAAATAAATTTGGAATTAAAAGTAATAAGTTATTTTGTTCCGGCCAGGCTGGCTTGCTGAAAAAGCCAGCTTTTTAGGGTGCGCCGGAAGGATGGGAGGTCAGGAATTATGCAAAGCTCCTGGGGTACCTATGTGTTCTCCCGAATCCAGGCGAACCCATAACAGCCCACCCCTGGTTGTAGGATATCAATGTCTAAAGGAAATAACTTTGTCTCTCCCCATCATTTTATTCTGAGGAATATCCCCCTCCAACATACGTACTAAAGAAGTTATTAGGAAACCAATAAAAGAACAGAATACCATGGCCACTCCTGGGACCTCCCATGTAAAGTTCTTTACAAGCTGCTGAATTTCCATCATATACAATTCTTATTGCATTCAGCAATCAGCCTTCAGCTCCTTATTTGCAAGCAATACATGGAATGTTTAGCAAATGGTTCCAGCACTGAACAGAGTGTCACACAAGAGTGCCATTCATAAAATGTATAAGGAAGAAGCTTATAATGAGTTTAGAAAGGGGTTAATTGGGACATAGGGACACTTCTGCATGCAAATGATGCCATATTATTGGCTGGGAATCTATATATTTTGCAGGACATCTTTGATGCATTAAATAATATCATCAGGATCATGAAGCATCAAACCTAATGTATCTAAGACCAATGACAGATAACAAGTGGAGTGAATGCATGATCCTCTTTTTTTTAATTCCCAAGAGGAATAGGATGCAGTGAAGAGGAATAAGAGGCAACTCAGCACAGGTATCATGTGTGAGAGAAAGAGGGAGAAGACAGCCCTTCCCCAATTGCTTCTAGAATACATTGTAGATACCATATTTTTCGGACTATAAGATGCACTGGAGTATAAGACGCACCATGATTTTGAAGATGGGCTGTTTTTTACTCGTTTTTGCCCTTCCCAGACCCCAGGAGCACTTTGCAAGCCTCCCAAACCCTCTGCATTTCCATTTTTGCAAAGTCAGCGGGGTTTTAGTAGGCCAAAAATGCTATACTCAGTGTATAAGATGCATCCAGGTTTCACCCTCTTTTTTTGGGGGGGGGAGGTGTGTCTTATAAACCAAAAAATACAGTAGATAGTAAAGTGCCTAATCTGGCAAGATTTTAATCTATAGATTTGAAACAATAAGGAACTCAACTTGGAAAACTGGTCCTGTGTCATTCTTGATTTTGGGCCTGACAGCCACCAATTTTCAGTTTTCAGGTCCAAATCACCAACTCAACAGTCTTTGCCATTGAACCTCTTAGTCTCCACTGAGTTGTCATGAGATTATCTTCCCCCTCCCCAAGATTTCTTTGTCCTTTACTAAATTCAATCTGAAAACCAGCATGGTATAGAGCAGTGGTGTCCAAACTTTTTTCAAAGAGGGCCAGATTGGATGAAGTGAACATGGTGGAGGGCCGAACATTTTTCCGAACATTCTTTGAACCATTACAATTAAATGCAAATAAATTATTTTATGCCAAGTTAATTGCAAATGACATACTTTTCATTTCATAACATTAAGATCAACTGACAGTTGAGTTTTCACAATGTATTGAAAATAAATTTTTAAAAAACTTACCTACCTCTTTCTTTCTTTCTTTCTCTCTCTCTTTCTCTCTTTCTTTCTCTCTCTCTCTTTTTCTCTTTCTTTCTCTCTCTCTTTCTTTCTCTCTCTCTCTCTTTCTTCCTCTCTCTCTCTCTCCATTTCTCTCTCTCTCTTTCTTTCTCTCTCTTTTTCTCTTTCTTTCTGTCTCCCTTTCTCTCTCACTCTCTCTCTCTTTCTCTCTCTTTCTTCCTCTCTCTCTCTCCATTTCTCTCTCTCTTTCTCTCTCTCTCTTTTTCTCTTTCTTTCTGTCTCTCTTTCTCTCTCTCTCTTTCTTCCTCTCTCTCTCTCCATTTCTCTCTCTCTCTTTCTTTCTCTCTCTCTTTTTCTCTTTCTGTCTCCTTTTCTCTCTCACTCTCTCTCTCTTTCTATTTCTTCCTCTCTCTCTCTCTCCATTTCTCTCTCTTTCTCTCTTTCTTTCTCTCTCTCTCTTTCTCTTTCTTTCTGTCTCTTTCTTTCTCTCTCTCTCTTTCTTTTTCTTTCTCTTTCTTTCTCTCTCTCTTTCTCTTTCTCTCTTTCTCTCTGTCACTCTCTGTGTGTGTCTGTCTGTCTGTCTCACTCACTTAATCAGTCTCTATCTGTCTCTCCCTCCCTCTCTCTGTCTCTCCCTGTCTCTCTGTGTGTCACTCTCTCTGATTCTCTCCCTCCCTCCCTCTCTCTCCCTCTTTCCCCGTCTGTCTCCGATTCAATCCCTCCTGGTGTCATTCTCTATCTGTGTCTCTCTCCGTCTCTCTCCCTCCCTCTCTTTCTCTCTGTCTCTGTCTGTCTCTCTGTCTTTCCCTCCCTCCCCTTCTGTCTCTCTCTGTGTCTGTCAGTCACTCCCTCTCTCCCCTCTCCTCCCCTCCCCCAACCCGGGAAGCAGCAGAAGGGCCGGTATGCCGGAGGTTACGGATGCCTCCTCCCGCAGCGGGCAAGGGAGCAGGCGGGGCGAGCACCCAAGGCTACCGTCATCTTAAGCACCACCGAGGCTGTCGCCCGGCAGCGGCGTCAGGCAGGGAAGCCAGTCGCGTCTCCATCACAGCTCCCTCTGGCAGGCACCAAGCGGACGTTCTGGGGCCGCGCGTTCACCTCCCTCCCAGCTTCGCAGCCCCAGAACGTGCAGCGATGGAGGCGCGACCGGCTTCCCTGCCTGACGCCCCTGCCGGGTGACAGCCTCGGTGGTGCTTAAGATGACGGTAGCCTTGGGTGCTCACCCCACCTACTCCCTCGCCCGCTGCGGGAGGAGGCATCCGTAACCTCTGTCCACCTCCCTCCCAGCCACACAGCCCCAGAGACAGAGGGAGGAAGGGAGGGCCACATTTACACAGAGCAGGGAGGGCTGTTGGAGGGCCATATTAAACCGACCCCCGGGCCGCAAATGGCCCCCGGGCCGGACTTTGGACATGCCTGGTATAGAGATTAAGATACTGGACAAGAAATGAGGAGGCTAGTAGTTCCAATCCTATCTTAAAGTAGACTATGGTCACCTCTCTATCTCAGTTCTAGGTAAAAAGTTATGACAAACCATTTCTGAGATCTTCCCAAGAAAACTATACGAATTAATCCAGGCAGTGGTCAGGATTCAACAATGACTCAAAGTCACCAACCTCAACCTCCTCAACCCATTTTCTTTAATCTTCTGGTAGCCAAACTCCACTTGATCTTTTTTTCATAGTTTTGCATCTGTAGCACTGTTTAATTCCACATTTGATGGAATTTTAACATTTTATAATATTAATCAGGATTATATCAGTGCTTTTCATAGTATCTAGGACTATGAAATGATCTCCTGATGGTTCTCCCCTTTCTTTTTCTTTTTTCTTCACTCATTTTTTTGGGGGGTTGACTTAAGACTTCTTAAATCTTGAGTGAAAGGCAAATGAGAACCAAGCTTTTCAAATCATGAACGGTATTCAGTGACAGAGCTGGAAGATGATAACTTACATTTCTCTAACACTTCAGCTCAGAGGCCATCCGAAATGAACCGATTGAAAGTTGCTTCAGCACTAACAAAACAACGTTAATTTTCCCACAGTGCAGGATTAACTGAAAGAGGGCTGCTGTTGTGTTTTTTGCAATTATTTTACAAAAGGCTTGGAAATCTAACCATATATAAATAGGTCAATAATGTGGTCAACACCCATATGCATACAACAACACATATGCCATTTGGCAAGAGCAGCCTATACTTTCCATGAGTGCATAACTCACTTTTATTTTGATGGGAATGAAATGTTGAAAGTAAATTCTCTTTCATCTAGCAAATATGGTAGAAAATTGTCAACAATATCTCTGCACAGGGCTGATAAAAGGGCTAATTGCCAGAGAGAGAGAGAAGGAAGGAGGGAGGGAGAGAAAGAAGGAGGGAGAGAGAGAGGGAGGGAGGGAGGGAGGGAGAGAGATAGAGATGGGACAGGTAGGTAAAGTAGCAAAAATAAAATGGAATGATTAGGATACACAGCTCTAGTGAATATATCTCTACGGGATCTGAAGCTTTTCTCATAAACACTATAGCAGCATCACATCATAATACACACCATTGGTATTTGAATGCAATTATCATGATATTTATGCAATAAGACAAGAGCTCATTTAGTGATGATGAGATACTACATTGATAAGATGCCTTGTTCCCCCATTAAATTGGAAAAAAAATGAATGGAAAAATGTATATATCTGCAGGAGGACCTGTTATGAAGAAAGTGATCAGCCCCCAATCTTGCATGAGAAGGACAGGAGCATCCATCAGTCCTATGTTGACAAGACATGGAATAATATTCATGGAATAAGCTCTTGCTACAGTAAACATGTGCTCACAATGTGTTTATGGTGCGGTTCCTTTCCTTTCCTGTACCTCAATTCTCTGCAGGTGGGCTGTGCAGATGCTTCCCAAAGTTTAACCTAAAATATTAGGTATAAAAAGTACTTGCTGATAATTTCTTTATTCTGGCTAAAAGATAAAAGGGAACTCTTCAGTGGGCCAATTGGGGAAATCTGCTGTTTAGCCTGAATAACACTTCTGAAAAAGTTTTAGTCAAGGCAGGATTTTTCTAAAGCCAGTTCAGAGCAAAGCTAGCATAAAGACAGGCACAACTGAAATGGTAAATACAAGTGTGTCCTAAATCTGTGAAGAGAGGCTACGGGAATTGGATCTGTTTTAAAAAGAAAAAAAATGATGAGGAATATGGGATTAGGATAGCATAGAAGAAAGCCATATTTTCTTTATTATTATTATTCCAGAAAGCAGAGCATGAAAGCAGATACATTGAGTGACAGTAGAACATAGGTAGGTTCCTACTGGTTCAGACCAGTTCGGCTGAATAGGTAGTAACTTGGCCTGCCCATGAACCAGTTCTCTCAGTGGCGCCATAGGTGCCGCCATCTTGTTCTTTGCTTCTGCACATGTGCAGAAGCATTTTTTAGTACTGTGCGTACATGCATAGCGCACACGCACTGTGTGTCCCTAAGCAAACCGGCAGGAGCAACAGCTGGAACCCACCCCTGCAGTAGAACTAATGACCAAAAGAGGTGGTGGAGTTCCCTTCACCAGATGTGCACTGGGAAAGGTTGAATAAATTGATAGTTGATGCAGTTTTAATTTGGATTGCTGCGATGTTGAGTGATTTGGGTTCAATGGCCCAAATATCTCTATTTCATTTGTAGAATTGAATGATCCCAAAAATTAAATCACTCTCATAACTGGCTGCAACAACACTTTCATCCAAGCTCCACTTTTGGTTATACAACTCCAAAGACAGGAGGTATGTATCTCTCTTCCTATTACACCAGGTTGATAAATATGACCAGACCTCTAGCTGGTACTTGCCAGGATCTAAATGTTTAAGCTGAAGTTATCTGTCCTATAACCACAACTCCTATTTTCTTACATTCTTTATTTCTGGGAAAGTTCTTATTCTTATCTTCAGGCAGCCTTAAAGTTACAAATTGGTGTTCAAAGTACAATAGATATGCAGAGGCTTCATTCTGCCAGATAGTAGGCAGACTTGACCATAGATGGATTGCTTATGTCCCATTATGTCAACGTCATTTTTAGCAAGTGCGTAATTTTTTTTGTCCGTAATGATCTGTCCCTAACTGTTATATTCTGGGGAATGGTGGGTTCCTGACAGTTCTAACCTCTTCTATAGAAGAGGTTCCACAAATCTACAGTGCCATTTAGAACCGGTTCCACCTCCCTCCCCCCATCCATCCCCACACATCAAGATGAAGAGCAAGAGGAGGAATTCTGGGAGTTGAAGTCCACAAGTCTTAAAGCTGTCAAGTTTGAACACCCCTGGGGTTTTTTTCCCCCCAAGGGTCTTGTAACTTGACAGCTTTAAAACTTGCGTGCTTCAAATGCCAGAGTTTCTGAGCCAACATTTTGGTTGTTAAGCAAGAGCGTTGTTAAGTGAGCTTCACCACTTTACAAGTTGGCCACGCCCACCAGTCACATGACTGCCAAGTCATTCCCACTCGGTCATATGGCTGGCAAGCCACTCCCCCCCGGTCGCATGGCTGCAATCCATTCCCACAAAGCAGGCCACACCTACAGAAGAGGTTCTAAAAAAATTTGAAACCCACCACTGGTTCTGGGTGAAGAATGGAGGCGAGGCCTGAGTGATTTCTAACAGCTCTTTATTCAATACTGCAAGTGACGCAACTGAACTCCCTGGCTGGCACAGCTCCTTTTATAGGGAACTGCTCAGCCACACAACCAATCAGGAAAAAGTATTTTCCCACTCCAACTAAGGACCAGAGTGAGAACTTCAACTGACAGCTATACACTATATACAATACATTAACACCAAGCATGATGATCTATCCCATCATCACTATAATTGATCCCATTCACCTTGCTCCTGGCCATTCCGTTCTTCTCTTTCTTTCTACTTCTGCCAATATTATAGATTTTCCTTGGCTAAGACTTTGCCCAATGTGTTCTAGCTCGGATAATTTGAGACTGAACATTTGTACCTCAAGTGAGAATTCTGAGTTGATTTGTTTGATGATCCATTTGTTTGTTTTCTTGGCTGTTCTCCTCAGGACTTTTCTCCAATACCATATTTCAAAAGCATCAACACTTTTTTGTCCAGCTTCTTCAAAGTCTAATTTTACTTTGATAGAGTGTCACATGGAATACCACTGCTTGCACTAGCCTGTTCTTTGTATATATATACACATCACAGCATTGGAGTGTCTTTTCTATTAGTTCATTTGTGATGTTTGATTCTATTCTACCGTGAATCATGAAGATGGACAGAAAGTAGGCAGAGGGCTTTATCCTATGACTGGGATCCAACACAACCCAACTATACTGTAGTTTTAATTTCTAATGTATTTTGAAACTTTATCCTGAAAAGTGTCAGGATGAAAAATGATTTAAATCATCACTTTGGAAGAAAAAAAAGCCCATGTCAATTCAAATTTATGATGTGGTTTAATAATTCAAGAATCAAATTAATGAAGTGATCTGATTATTCGATTGAGTAACTAGTGGGTTGAGCACATCTTTTAAACTTATGTCGGCTCTAAGAAGTTTGTGTCAGTGTAGATATATTCATGAACTGGAATAGGGCTTAGTAACAAGGTCAGCCAATGAAGAGACATGGCAACTGAGTCAGCCAATGAGGGCTGTTTGGAAACTGAAACAGTATTTGCTGTGTAACTAACAAGGAGACAGCAAGGAGCCTGGGGTTTAACTTAACTTCTATACTAAAGCTGCATGCTATGCTGAGCTCTTAACTGAAACAGAAACTATTCTCTCCTCTGCTAGTGTTTGCTTGTATTTACTACCACGTTGGAAACCTGCTTTTGGTGTTGTATATTTACTTCATGTATTATATTATATATAAAGAGAAGTTAATGAATCCTGCTGAATCCTGTGTGTACTTTCTGGGTGTAATTGCTGCTGCAAACTCTGACAGTTTGGCCATAATGGATTGGCAGCCAATATGAGGCTGTTGTGAAAGTATAATTGGCTCTTTAAAGCAAGCATGGAAGCAGGAAGTTGGGGGAACAACTCCTAACATCTCTCAACATTGTGTTTGTTGGTGTAACTGCCAAAAATTGTAAGTCAGCATTACCAAGAAATGCTTCATTCCCTCTTTTGGATGGAAGTTCTTCCCACAATGTCCTGTCCACAAATTGAGGAAGGCCATAAGTTTAAAATGGATCTCAGAGGAGATTAGTTAAATTGGAAGAAGATAATGCTATAGTCAAATACAGCACTTTGGGATAGCTTCTTTGGCCATAAAATCCTCTCTTCAACTAATTTGCTTCTTTTATCTTCTGTGAGGGAAGAGTTTAAAAAGTAATTTCCTTTAAAAAAATATTTTTAATTAAAGCTTACGGTTCTCTTTTTCTGCAATTTGATTGCAGAAAATTTCTGCTAATCATTTTTATGTTTAATTTTTTTGCTAATAAAGTTTGTATTTTTTAATTTTTGGCCGATAATAAAATATTATCATTCATTTCTCATAGGTGCATTAGTTCTGATCAGATTATAAACCAAATGGCGGTAAATGGGGGATTTGAAAATCTGATCGTCTGTGTTAGTGAAATGAATGGACATTGCTATTGTGACTTCGGTCAATAAGTGGGTCCACATCAGGTTTGCTCAGAAACATAGCTTTTATTTAGCTAGGCACAGCTTACAAGGAAAGAAAGTTCAGTTAAAGAAAAGGTGCGGTAGACAGGGGCTCCCGCGCTTTGACAGCTCTTTATATTTGGAGCTGTCAAAGGGGGAGCCAATCAGGCTGCAGCAAGGCCAGGCGCGCCTCAGCCAATCAGGCGCGTCTGTCAGTTGGCTGCCTTGCTACAGCCTGTTGCCAAGGCTCCAAGAGGCAGCCTGGAAGACCTGCGGCCGGTCGTAAGTCGAGACCGGTCGCAGGTCGAGGACACAACACCCCTTTCCCCCCTCGGTCTGCGCATGCGCGAAAAAGCTGTCCATCAGGAGAGCGGAGCATGCGCAGTCCGCTGGATTGTCCCAGAGTCTCGTCAGGAGCTGGAGGAAGAGGACGTGTCCCTGGAAGCTCCTCCTTGCCGGGGTGTAGCTTCAGGCGACGTCATCGGAGAGGCCTACCGGATAGGCGGAGTCCTCTGGAACGGTGAGTCGGGCGAGGGGGCGCGGTCTTCAATGGGAGGGCCTGGTCGACTTGAGCCAGGCCTTGGTGGTTGTCAGGCGAAGAAGAGAAGGCGTGGTCTTCGATGGGAGGGCCTGGTCGGCTTCAGCCGGGCCAGGCCGATGATGGTAGCCGGAGGGCGGGAGCATTACAGGCCTGACAGGGAGTCCCTGGGGTGTCCGGCGCTGGTGCCGGTGGCCCCTATGGCCGCAGCGGCGACCGATGGGCCCTGAACGGGTAATCGCCCCGGGGAAAGGCTTTCCTCACAGTAGGGGGTCGAGGTCTCGGCCGTCTCGCAGGCCCTGATCGAGCTTCCTGGCCTGGTCGTCGTGGGCCGGCAGGAAGGTGCTTGAGGTTTCTTTTTGGTGCGAAGGCTTGTCGGTTTCTTTGGGTGCGAAGGCTTGTCGGTTTCTTTGGGTGCGAAGGCTTGTCGGTTTCTTTGGGTGCGAAGGCTTGTCGTAGCGGCGGTAGGTGGGCCTTGCACGGCGACTCAGGAGTCCCGTAGGCCTTGGCTGCTTCTGTCGGCTCGATCCGAGGAAGAAGCGGTGCGTTCGTAGTTCCTGGCTGTTTCTGGTGGCTTTGTCCGAGGGCGAAGCGGTGTCCCGCGGCAGGTCGTCGACCGCTGCCGGGGTAGCCACGGCTTGCGCGGTTTCGAGGTCTCGGCCGCCGCAGCTCGAGAGGTCTTCGAGCGTCCTGGCCCGGTCGTACTAGCCGGCAGGGAAACGCTCGAGGTGGGCCGTAGGAGACCCAGGTTTCCATGGCCGCTTCGATGGGTCGAGCGGGATCGTACCGCAACAAAACAGGGAGGGTAAAAATTCTTTTCGCTATTTCTCGATGAGCGCTGCCTGATCCCACCTTCGTCGCCAGTATTGTGACTTCGGTCAATAAGTGGGTCCACATCAGGTTTGCTCAGAAACATAGCTTTTATTTAGCTAGGCACAGCTTACAAGGAAAGAAAGTTCAGTTAAAGAAAAGGTGCGGTAGACAGGGGCTCCCGCGCTTTGACAGCTCTTTATATTTGGAGCTGTCAAAGGGGGAGCCAATCAGGCTGCAGCAAGGCCAGGCGCGCCTCAGCCAATCAGGCGCGTCTGTCAGTTGGCTGCCTTGCTACAGCCTGTTGCCAAGGCTCCAAGAGGCAGCCTGGAAGACCTGCGGCCGGTCGTAAGTCGAGACCGGTCGCAGGTCGAGGACACAACAATTGCCACAGTGGACACCAGTTTTTACTACCAGTTCTGTGGGTTGGCTTGGTGGGCGTGGTAACTGTAAAATCTCCATTCCCTCCCCATCAGCTGGGACTCGGGAGGCAGAGAATAGATGGGGGCAGAGCCAGTCAGAGGTGATATTTACCAGTTCTCTGAACTACTCAAAATTTCTGCTACCGGTTCTGCCTTGTCCAATAGCCCAAGTTCTTCAGAACTGGTCAGAACCTGCTGAATGCCACCTCTGGGGGACACATATCTATGTTCAGATTGACTGTCTTGAATGGTCATTTGCAAAGGCCTTCAAATTAGTGGCTGTACAATAACAGTATCTTTTTTGAAACATTCCTTCATTCTGATGGAAATGAAATTGATGTGGGTGTTTTTTTCCAGAGAAGACAAGGATTTTGGTGAACCTGACATAGATCAGAGTGTAGAATCTTGCACCTATGTTTATGATTTAATCACTGAAGAATGTTTTTGGGCACTCTGTAAAATCTTCTTTCTAGAAGCTACCAGTTTTTCTGGCTACCCACACTGCTCTTAAATTCCATTAAATCCCACCTGCGATTTAAAAATATGAATCACCATAAAGTCTACAGAGCGATGAAGAGATATATAGCAAAAAAGAAAAACCCAAACCCCTAATATGTGAGGTGAATTTTCATCTATTTTTAAAAAATAATATCTTCAAAATATTTATCATACATGTCTCGACAGTAGCAAATAGGTACAAAAATGGCTATGCAGTATTGATGAAGAAAAATAAACATGGATTTGGCTTGCCTTCGACCGATTCGCTCCCACAGAGAGGGACTTCTCCGGGTGCCGTCCACTAGGCAATGCCAGCGGGTGACGCCCAGGGGAAGGGCCTTCTCTGTGGTAGGCCCAACCCTCTGGAATGACCTACCCCCCGAGCTCAGAACAACTCTGGACCTCCGTGCCTTCCGTCAAAAGCTCAAGACCCATCTCTTCCAGCAGGCCGGCCTGGCCTAACCTACCTTCCAGCCTTTTTAGTCTGAATATCTAAATTGTTATAATTGGGTTTTTAAGGGGTTTAGTTTTTAGGATTTTAGGTTTTTTAGTGCAGGGATAAATTGTTTAATTTGATTTTATATATTTATGATGTATCTATGTTTGTACGTTTTTTAATTCCCCTGTGCACGGCCCCGAGTCCCTTCGGGGAGAGGGAGTGGTCTACAAATTAAATTTCTTCTTCTTCTTCTTCTTCTTCTTCTTCTTCTTCTTCTTCTTCTTCTTCTTCTTCTTCTTCTTCTTCTTCTTCTTCTTCTTCTTCTTCTTCTTCTTATTATTATTATTATTATTATTATTATTATTATTATTATTATTATTATTATTATTATTATTGCAGAAAGGTATGAATTTGTGAAACTAGATACAAAATACAAGATACAACTAGATACACAATTTTATAGTATCTGTCAAGAGAGAAGCATGTACACAATTATGCATTATTTTATACAGGAATTCTTTATTTCAAACTAATGCAGAAGCAGAAATAAATGTTGAAGACATTGCAGCTAACATCCCAATAATTTGGGAATTAGGGATGTGTGGTCAAAAAGGTCAAGATGGCTGCTACAACTGCACAGTGAAATCCCTCTCTCTTTTTTGTGTCAATTGAATGTGCAACACAGGTTTAAAAAAAAGATGCCTCAATTGTGCTGAATATTGACTTTTCTGGTACTATCATGCTGGCTCCTGTGAAGAAACACATCATCCTATGCTAAAACATCTTTATTTATTTTCATATCCTTTATTTACAACTTAATGACCAAAACTATATAATGGTAATCACTTTTAAAAATGATTTTGCCCTAATGAATATAGTGATTTCTTTTTTTTCTTTCTTTCTCAGCAGAGAAATTATAGTTGCTTGGTTGAATTCAAAGTGCATGCAATAAAGTAACTGATCAACCAGGGCTGATCAGGCCTGACACAACAATTTTTAAATTCACTGCTGCTTTCCCCTAATTTGAGCTAATACAGGATTCAAAGCTACAGGATCACAGCCGTTACTGCACGCTGCAAAATATTACCAATGCTGTATCATTCTAAAATCACTCCCTGCTTCTTCCAGAATACTTTAAACTCTCTCCCTGACAGATAGAACTATAGCATATTTGAACCAAATACTTTCTATCTATCTATCTATCTATCTATCTATCTATCTATCTATCTATCTATCTATCTATCTATCTATCTATCTATCTATCTATCTATCTATCTATCTATCTATCTATCTATCTATCTATCTATCTATCTATCTACCTACCTACCTACCTACCTACCTACCTACCTACCTATAAATGGCTTTGTGTGTATGTTCCAGCACACCTCTGGAACACCTCAAGCAATTTCAACCAAACTTGGTACACAGGTGGCTTACCCTCTGGAAACAAATACTGAGGGGGAGAGACACCCCTCACACCCCTCGGGGGGGGGGTGTTCTGTTAAGACACAGCCTGTTCTACATTAAAAAGGCTTCTACTGTACAGTGATGTGGTAAATGCTTCACAGTACTCCACAAGGGGCTCCCTCTGGTAAGGGGGAAAATCAAACATTAAAAATTATGTTTGGTCTGGACCAGTGGTGGCTTTCAAAAATTTTTATAACCTCTTATGTATGTGTGGGCTGCTTTTTGGGAGTGGCTTGCTGGCCATGTGACCGGGTGGGAGTGGCCAACTTGTAAAATGTGGTGAAACTCACTTAACAACGCTATTGTTTAGCAACCAAAATGTTGGCTCAGAAACTCTGGCATTTGAAGCACACAAGTCTTAAAGCTGTCAAGTTACAAGACCCTTGCACCCTAACTCTTTAGAAAAAAAAACCCAGGGGTGTTCAAACTTGACAGCTTTAAGACTTGTGGACTTCAACTCCCAGAATTCATCCTCTCGCCCTTCATCTTGATGATGTGGGGACGGGCGGGGGGAGGGAGCTGGAACCAGTTCTAAATGGCACTGTAGATTTGTGGAATCTCTTCTATAGAAGAGGTTAGAACTGGCAGGACATTTTCCCCCTATAAATAAATACCCAGGCAATGCTGTGTTTGTCAACTAGTTAAGTATAATATGTGTGGCAGGGGAGAGGAGGGAATAAAAGGAGGGTTTGGGAGGAAGGGGAGGAGACAGAGGGAGTGCAGGAGAAGGAAGGAGGGGCTTGACTGGGGGAGAAGGAAGAGTAAGAAAAGAGTGGGAAGCAGGGAAAGAGGAGGTGAGACCAAGAGAAAAAGGGGAGATAAGAGAATAGGCTAGCAGAGGCTTCTGTGGGCCAAGCCTGAGGAAGAGAAGAGTTTGAGTGAACGGAGAAGAAACAATGGAGGAGCTGTGGAAGGAGAGCCCAGCAGGCAATTCAACAGAGAATGAAGAGAAAGGGGAAGAAGCTCCAATCAGCCACCTATGACCGTGGCAAGTAGAGGTGCATCAGAGGGGGACAAGGGTGGATTGGCAGCCATACGAAGAGGGCCAGGAGAACCCAGATTCAACAGCCATTATGAGGGTTAGCGCCACATATGATTCTCCAACCAAGTAACATTGTGCCCCTTCAGGATTAGGTGGGGTCAGAGAGCAAGAAATTTCTTTGGAATCCATTTCGCCTTTTCTCACCACTGCCCATCTCTCCCAAAATGGACAGGGATCATGTAGTATTAGGAAATATGTTGAGAAGTTTTAAAGTAACCTTAGAATCAATTTGGTGAGGACACAGGTCCTAAATTTCAGGGCTTGGACAGCAATTTGTTCAAGAGGGCTCCATCATTCTTAGACAGCAGGGCTCAAAAGGTGAACCTAAGAGATTGCAGGAGTTATCGTGGCTTGCCTGCATTGGATTATGAGCGATGGCAAAGACTTGGGTTTTTCTGTAATTTTTTAAATTTCACGGAACAGATGGGAAGATAATTTATGTTTGGGGCTAAATTTTACCTGACCTAGCGATGGAACTCTGAATGCTCCCTACTTTAAATCAGAAACTAGGAGCTAATGAGTATTCACCACTGACATTTACCAGCTATGTATGGAAAGAGCATTAATCTTCACTGAAATTTTCTCCTTGAATTGCCGTAGGAAGCTCAAATGGCAAGGTGAGCAAAAACTAAATGTTATCATCTTAGATTAGGACACCAGTTGCATCTCTTTTAAAGGTAAAGATAAAGGTCCCCCTCACACATATGTGCTAGTTGTTCCCGACTCTAGGGGGCCGTGCTCAATCTTCGTTTCAAAGCTGAAGAGCCAGCAGTGTCCGAAGATATCTCTGTGGTCATGTGGCTGGCATGATTAAATGGCAAAGGCGCATAGAACGCTGTTACCTTCCCACCAAAGATGGTTCCTATTTTTCTACTTGCATTTTTACATGCTTTCGAACTGCTAGGTTGGCAGAAGCTGGAACAAATAACAGGAGCTCACTCCGTTATGCAGTGCTAGGTATTTGAACCGCCGAACTGCTGACCTTTCTGATCGACAAGCTCAGCGTCTTACCCACTGAGCCACCGTGTACCTTGTATCTCTTTTAAGAGAAGACAAATTTTGTCCTGATCATTTTTCCTGTTGCAACTTCTTGGATTATTATAAAGTGCTCTCCATGCTCTTTTGTAGAAACATTAATTGGTTCAAAAACTATCTGGTAGGAAAGAGCAATACAGTGGTACCTCGGTTCACGAACTTAATTCGTGAACTGACTCTGGTCGCGAACCGAATTGGTTGTGAACCGAGGCACAGTTTCCCATAGGGTTTAATGTAAATCCAATTAATCCGTTCTGATCTTTCTTTTGGTTTTAATTCTTGAACTGACTCTGGTCGCGAACCAAATTGGTTGTGAACCGAGGCGGAGTTAGTGAACCGAGGCGGAGTTCGTGAACAGAAGCGGAGTTCGTGAACCAGACCATATTTTTATGAACTTTTCTGTTCGTAAACCGAGGCGGAGTTTGTGAACAGAAGCAGAGTTCGTGAACCAGACCATATTTTTATGAACTTTTCTGTTCGTGAACCGAAGCGGAGTTTGTGAACCGGAGCATATTTTTATGAACTTTTCTGTTCATGAACCGAGTTGTTCGTGAACAGAGGCGTTCATGAACCGAGGTACCACTGTATTATTTTACCATTTTCACTATGGGTATCTACTTATTTCTGGAATCAGTCTAGTGTACTGGTTTCTACCTCTAAAACTTTTAAATAATTTTAAACCCTATTTTTTGAAGGGTTACTTTTCTCTATTTATTCCCTCTCTGTTTAAAAATCTTTCTCCTTTCCCCTCTCATTTTTGGAGTACATCTCCAGACATAGAAAGAAAGTGCCACGAATTGCATGGATACAGCCAGATTCTACATCAAATGTAACAGATTCCTCATAACAACTAATAGGGCAGAATCTCATCTGCAATATTTTTTTTCATTTCTCGGTTTGATTGAACAAACTCAGACTTCCTCAAGCTGACTATTCCCAAATATATTGGGAGTAGAGTAGAACCTTAGAATTCCTAGCTAGGTCAAGTTATTTGAGCTCTATTCTTTTTTTTTATAAAGTGTTTTTTATTTGACATTTTCCAAATATTAAAATCACAATTACACTTTTACAGCTTTCTGTTATCAGTATTTCTTTTTTCTGATTTCGGGTTTTCCATTTTCCATTCTATTATCTTATACATATTCTTCTTTGTTTCATACTTTCTCATTTTTACAATATATACCTCTACCCTGTTTCCCCGAAAATAAGACCTCCCCGGATAATAAGCCCAATTGGGCTTTTGAGCGCATGCACTAAAATAAATCCTGCCCTAAAAACAAGCCCTCCCCGAAAATATTGCAACACAGCAGCAGCCATGAGGTGACCATGCTCGCCGCCTCCTGCACCTCAAAAATAATAAGACCTCCCCCAAAATAAGGCCAAGCGTTTATTTTGGGGGGTCAAAAGAAAATAAGACCCTGTCTTATTTTCAGGGAAACACGGTATATACAATATTTCCATCTCTATCACTTTCTCAGTATATGCCATCTCTTTTCATTGTGTTTGCTATGTGTTCCTTATGCATTGATTTTACATCTCTTTTTGAGCCAGTTATACCACATGTTCCATATCTTGTAGTACTCTGATTCCTCTTTATCTCTTAGTTCCATCATTAGTTTGTCCATTTTGAGCATTCTAGCACTGTTTTTATTTGAGCTTTATTCTGATTGATTGATTGATTGATTGATTGATTGATTGATTGATTGATTGAACGAATGAACGAACTCTGGGAGTTGAAGTCCCAAAGCACCTAGAAGCCACCAAGATTGGAGAAGTGATCTAACACAGCAGGTATGTTGCATGAGGTTCTTGTTCTTGTAGTTGTTACAACTTTGGATTTTTTAATTAATGTTTCCTATTCATGTGAACCTTTTCTTCTTCCTCTATTGGCTGAATAACACAGGAGACAAAGAATACTAATATAGACTTAAGTTAGATTTGACTTCAACTTAGATAGAAATATGCTTTTCAACTGGAATCTCTTTGCTTCCATACAATTCAACTGTATGGCTTGTTAATTTGTGAACCCTGTCAAGCAGATGTTGTTCTACTGCATCAGTGGCAGTTTCCCAAGGAAGGGAATTTTTACATCTGCTCCACATCAGCACAAGCTAAGTTAGCTGCATGAAAGGGGGCAACGCAAGAATTACAGGACAGCGCAAACCATAAATCTAAGCTATTCGATGAACAACAACTTCTAAGTAATAGGCCAATGCAAAGCAATCACAGTGTGTCATAACAAGGCATTTTGTGCAGTGGGGGCCATGTGATTGGCCTCGTCGAAGTGTTTTATGTCACCCTGCCACTTTCAGTAGATGGAAAAGGCTTTTATGAGCCAAACTGGAGATTTGAGGTTCAGAAGAGGCATGATTCAATTTAATTTTGCACTTCAAGATTGAGAGGCAAACTAATTCGCTTCAATATTTAATTCACAAAAGCTTCCACTATAAGCTATAGCAGGAGAGCATCGAAGGCTGCAGACTATCCCCCCCCCTTTTTTTTTTTCTTTTTTGGCAGAATGGAATTAGAATGGATGGCAGACCTTTAGAGAACATTAGCATGCCAAGTCTGCGCTTTATATCTTTAAAGATTTCACCACAATAAAGTTTTAGCAGGGTTTTTTTGTGCACCTTCTTTGCAAGAGATGTGGAAAAGACAGCAGAGCAGCCCGCTCCAAAAAGCTACGGAGAATTTGTGCTGAATCACTCCAGAAAGTTCTTAATCCACTTTAAAAAGAAATTTTTTTTTTAATGCTTAAAATAAAACGGGAACTTTTTTTTTTCACCTACATTTTCTAGAGCAGCACTTCGGTATGGCACATTGGCCAACTTGGATTCTCGAGGGAAGGACAGTAAATAAAGCCAACTGACTTTGCCTCGTGTGACGATGTCCATCTGTCTCTCCACTCAGAATTTCTGCAGGGACAGAAGCTTCCCAGCCATTAACAGCCTGTTAGTATCTCTGGCATCTTTCTGCAATAATGTTACTTTGTAAAGTAAAATCAACTCAGCACAACTCTTCTTAATAATGACATAGAGCAGGGATGGCTAACCTTTTCCGGACCGAGTGCCCAAAGCATGCAGATGTGCCAGAACTCCCCAAATGCAATGCCTGCATTCCCCCTCTCACATGTGTCCCATCCCTGTGCATGGGTGCACCACCTGCAAATGCCCCACTCCTGCGCACTCCCCACGCCCTGCACGTGCCCCACACCCCACACATGCATGGCCCATACACGTACCCCTCACATGCACTGCAGAGACCTGAAGACCAGCTGCCTGGTGGGAGGGGTGCGCGCATGCACGGCAGAGCTCAACTGGGGCAATGGCTTGTGTGCCCATAGAGAGGGCACTGTGTGCTACCTCTGGCACACGTGCCATAGGTTCGCCATCATGGACATAGAGTATTGCCACTGAGTCACAACTCTAGTATTCTACTTCGCACTGAGAGCTGTTGGGTATTGGGAAGTCAATGATGAAAGATTTCTTTTCTGGAGAGTATAACCATGTCAATGAGCAGCATCACAAAAGTAAATGATCACAATATACCAGAAGGAGACAAGCATATAATTGCAGGTTGATGTCCAGGAGAAGCAAGAAGCTATTCATTAGCCCAATGACCATTACTGCCAGCTGGGTCACTGTGGTATCATTGATACAAAAAGAGAAATAGGTCTAGCACTGGATGTGAAAATGCAATTTAGAGTTGACCATCATTTAAAAGATATCTAAAACGATCAGCCAAATCTCCATTGAAAAAGTAAGAGTTCAAATCTCTTCTTGAAGGCTAAGAGTAAAGGAGCTAAGAACAGATTCAGAATAGCACAGGCCAAATATTAAAGGTAGCTATGGATAATGACTTCTTCCAGGTTTATTCTCTTCTCAACTTATGAGGAGAACTCTATCCATAACCCTTTGTAGATGTCTACACAAGACAGAAAATGGGATTCCATAATGTAATATAGGGCTTTCCAGGCTGACTTAGAACCATTTGTTTATGACCGTCTGAAGTTACAATGGCACTTGAAAGTGTGAATGCAATCAAAGTTATGCAATCAAAATTTGGACACTTGGCAGCTGACTGTCAGCCCTGAAGCTGACCTGTCCAAAACCATCTTGGACACTTCCGTGTTGCCACACTGGAGCTGAGGGATAGGGAGGGAGGAATTTAAAAAGCTGGAATTTTCTGGCCAAAGCAAAATACTTTCTGTTGAGAACCAAGGACATTCTCCTCCTCCTGGGTGGAGGAAGACAGAGTGACGTCACCAGGCAACCAGACAGTGCTGTGATTGGACCATGTGACTGATTGTTTTGAGAAAGTGACAAACATTTACTTTTAATGAGGTAAAAACTCTGGAAATGGTCAGAGTCAGTTTTCATCAGATCTGTGCCAATATGATACATTCAATAAAGCTATTTTTTGAAGCATTTACCTGCCTCAGAGTTTTGTTTGCTATGGGTCTATTACTTGGAACCCTGACACTGACAGTTAAAGTATCCCAGGATCACGTGATTATCTTTTGTTGACATGCAAAGTTAATGGGGAATCTAGATTCACTTAACAGCCATGTTACTAACTTAACTACTACAGTGATTCACTTAACAATTATGGCAAGGAAGGTAGTAAAATGGGGTAAAATTCACAACCATCTTGCTTAGCAACAGAAATTTTGGATTCAGTTGTAGTCATAAGTTGAAGACTACCTGTATAGGTAATGATCAAAATTGACATTCCATTGGAAATCTGATAAGAATTAATCCAGAAACTGTAAAATAATCTGCAATAGCAGGCTTCCTTAGCTCTCAGTTTTGTACTTCATTCTGTATCAGTGGTGGCATCCTGACAACTTTGCAGATAACATAATCCTTGCCATTGCAAAAGAATGTCCTGCCCATTGATCTTTGTCAATTGGTTTGAATACAGGGAACATTGCGAACATTTTCATTCTTCATTTACCAGGGTGTATGTATAATGGGATTAAGAGGCTGATGAAATATGGAATCAAGTATTTTGTGTGATCACTCGTTCCGCTGCAAAGAACCAACTTTCATTACGGGTTTTCATGTTAATGTAATAGAATAACACACTTGCTGGTTAATGTGTTTTTGAAAAATTGGCTCTTTTTTAAAAGAAAAAGAAAAAGAAAGAAGATGAGAGTGTACATTTCAAAGTGCAAAGGGAAATAACTTATTGAAGAGCTTTATTGCCACTGTTTGAGGAAAGAAAAAAAAGGAAGGCATTTTTTTTAAATGAGCTTTTTCTCTTTCAGCCCTTTTTCCAGAGACCATCTATAACAGTGGTGGGATTGAAATTTTTTTACTACCGGTTCTATGAGTGTTGCTTGGTGGATGTGGTGTTGCTTAATGGGCGTGGCTTGGTGGGCATGGCAAGGGAGGGATACTGTAAAATCTCCATTCTCTCTCCACTCCAGGGGAAGGTTACTGCAAAATCCCCATTTCTGCACAATCAGCTGGGACTCAGGAGGCAGAGAATAGATAGGGTCAGGGCCAGTCAGAGGTGGTATTTACCAGGTTCTCCGAACTACTCAAAATTTCTGCTACCGGTTCTCCAGAACTGGTCAGAACCTGCTGAATACCACCTCTGATCTATGCTAAAAAAAAGCATTATTGGCTCCCTGAAGATACTTCTCTTAAAGCTCCTGACTATAATTAAGTCAGCCTTCATTGGCTGGGCAGAGGTTTGAAGGGCCCTTTGCTTCAACAAGCTTCCATCAAAGCACCTCTTGAAAGACAAAACAAAAACAAAAAAAAACACTACACAGCAAAATGGCTGCTTTGTATCACTTTGCATGACAAAAGCAGGTTCTTTCTATGTGTTGTGCATCCATAGAAGCCGTATCTTTTTCAAAGTGAAGTGGCAGGTTGAAAAAGAGGACACTCAACGTGAGGTATTTAATCAAAGAATCCAAAAGTGGAGCAGGTCACTTTCTTAGCTTGAAGAACCTTGTTGAGATGAAGATCAGCCATTTCCCCAGCACAATAGATTACAATTACTACATATTTTGTTAAGTATTTTTTTCTCTCTTCAATTTCAATTACTAACATTTGGAAACACTCAGATGAAGAGGAGGCCATTCAGGCCACTGGATCTAAATGACTGTTAAGACGAGAGTCCTACTTATAGTATCTCTGACAAATATCTCTCCAACTTCCACTTGAAGATGTCCACAAAAGAGCCAGCTAACCACCTTCTTCAGTAATTGTTGCTACTATCAAGATGCTCTTAATAAGAATTTGATTTCTGCCCCCAACATTTGTACTGAATTTCCTGTCATCAAAAGGTACTTTGCAGGATCCTTGGTGGTTTCTAAGCTTGGTAGTTTTTGTGTTTTTTTAAAGATTTTATTAGATAAACATTTAAAACATTGGCCATAGTGCAACATTTCTGGCATAAGCTTTTCCATATTGTGATTAGATCTTACAACGATTACATTTTATATCCATTACATAGGTGTATGTATTCAGTCAGATTACCTGTCTGTTGATCCTTTCTTTTATATAATTACTAATCATACAAATACATATCCGATTCATACCTATCACACATTCTTAATATCATATTTTCCAATTCTTAACTTGTCTGTGTTTTCTTGTCTCAGCCTTTTCCCCTCATTTCTAAGCTTGTTTTCTTGCAGGTGTTTCATTACTCAAACTTGGTAACATCATCAGTGCTAGTGATGCTGCAAAAACTAGCACTAATGATGTTACATAGTTTGGGTAAAGAAATGTTTGCAAGAAAACAAGCTCAGAGAATGCCAAGGACCCCTCATTTCAACCCTGAGGTACAAATATTCTCCTGTAACAATAGTTTGACTCTCTGTTAACCTGAGATCATACTTCTACAGCTTGTACTTTGAAGCAACAGAGAACTGGCCTTCAACCTTTTTTTTTTTTTGAGTTATACTCACACATTTCCCCTCAGCCCTTTCTCAGTTCTAAACATGCATCATCCTCTAGATCTTTCCACATAAGTCTTGGTTTACAGTAATCCCTCGTTATTCGCGGCTAATCGGGACCGCACCCGTCCGCGAAAACCAGAAATCTGCGAAGTGGGATTCACTAGGAAACTTGAATTGGTGGACATGTTTAAAGCAACCACTAGGGGGCGCTTGCCTCCTACCAATGCAAAAAACTTTTTTGTATTTTTTACAAATCCGCGAAGGACTGAAGCCGCGGAAAACGAAGCCGCGAATAACGAGGGATTACTGTATTGTCACTTGATCATCCTCATTGTCATTATCAGCTTTGTTCCAATTCCTCTAAAACTTTAAAAAAAAATGGCATGCCCCAAACTGGTCAGAAAATTCAAGGTTGAGTATAATCAATGTAGTATGTTATTGAAGAATTGCTTCCCATAATAAATACAGAAATTTACAATATTTGTAAAATGTCCCTGTTTATTCTCACCGGAATGCAACAAAGCATTTGAGGGGGGAAATTGTTCTGTTGAAACAGTCTAAACCTGCTTTTTAGTAGTAGTTTCACACTGATATGTAGCAGGTAATCAACTAATTCTGTATCTTCGTCTTTGATGGATGCTTCTTTTAAATGAATTATAAATAGAATTTGCATTTGTTTTTGCTGAAGGTCATCCTACTTTCTATCTTTTACTTATTGACTTTAAGTAATAAATAAGAATATTTTGAATTGTATTTCTCTCTTCCAGTTTTACAATTTGCAAATTTGATAAGCATTTGGCTTTTTATTCCGGTACTCAATGACAAGTTTAAGTATATTTAACCCAGAACTAAAACTGAAATACTGCATTACAATGTGATAATAACCTATTTACAAGCATTCTTTGAATACAATTTCCAAACCTGCTTTGACATGTCATTCGTCTCATGATTAATTAACTAATTTGCTAAACAGTTACATATATTATATGCCTTTTTATATGTTCTTTTTATTTAAATTTACCTCAAGTTTTCTCGGCAGCTACATTCTCTTGTTTTATTTTCCTCTCATTGGAATTTTTTCAGCGTCACTTTTTTTTTTTTTTAGGAATTCTCATCTTTTTTTGCTATCTTTCTCTTCTCATGCCATAAAATTGTCCTTATTGTTGTTCTGGATTTATTAAAATGCTTTCTTAAAACTCATTGTTATGAATTGGATTAAAACCAGATTTGGTTTCTCTTAATATCAGAATTTCAGTTCTCTACCAGCTTCCTTGATTATTTCATCCATTTCTCCATGTTTTGAAAAACAAAGTTGAGACTGAGGTAACTCAGAAATTTTCTGAATGGAATGTATCTGGCACAAATTTATCTCCCAATAGATGTTGGACTTATTAAAATTCCCTATCACTCTTTGAAAGTTCTGTCATTTAATTTTTATCTGGTTGAAAGGCTGGTAGTAGATACGAACAGAAGAGTGGTATTTATTCCTTCTTATAGCCGTGGTGGCACAGCAGTTAGAATGCAGTATTGCAGGCTATTTCTGGTGACTGCCAGCTGCCTGCAATTTGGCAGTTTGAATCGCAATAGGCTCAAGGTTGACTCAGCCTTCCATCCTTCTGAGATGGGTAAAATGAGGACCCAGATTGTTGGGGGCAAATGTTGACTCTGTAAACCAGGAGTCCCCAAACTTGGTAACTTTAAGACTTGTGGACCAACTCCCAGAGCTGGCTGGAGAATTCTAGAAGTTGAAGTCCACAAGTCTTGAAGTTGCCAAGTTTGAAGATCTTTGCTGTAAACTGCTTAGAGAGGGCTGTAAAGCACTGTGAAGCAGTATATAAGTCTAAGTACTAATCCTCCCCAATGGTTCAGATATTTCCCAACATTCTTCCCTTGGATTTCTGCACAGGCTGTCCTATTCAGTGACTGTTATTTCAAACATGAGGATCATCCTATTCAAATCTCCTGTTTAATAAGATTAAGCCTCAGTTATGCATATTAAATCATATTTGCCTTCCTGTAATGCATACAGGCTCGTCTTATTTTCTATACACCGATTATAAAAATGTAGACAACAGAAAACACAAATACGGCAAGTCAGTGCTCCTCTTGATATTTCATTGAGTAATTGAACAGGCTCCTGTGATTATCTCACTTGCTGACTGCAGTACAGAAATCTTTATTTCTGGGTTTTAATCATTAAGTCCCATAAGATCAGTTTAAAGCCGTCATGATCAACTTTGATGTCTTTTGTCACATGCATTGTTTCTACCCTTTCTGATATACAGCCAACTGCAGCATATAGCTAATATTGTAATCCAGGCTGGCTACAGATATCCAATCCCTCCCATCAATATTATTTTTTTTTACAGCAAGTCATTCAGTGAGTGCATTCCTCTTCCTTTTCCAATTCTCTCCTGCTTCTGAAAAGAATAGAAATATTTCCTTATTATGCAGATGCTAAAAATGACCAACATCAAACTGGCCACTACTGGAGACTCTCTGAAGAAGAAAATGAGTCCTTAAAATCCAGACTAGTAATTTGTCAAAATTAATGCATGTAAATTTCCATACATGGCGTCTATTTATTCCTACAAAGAAAATAAATGGGTACCTCAGTGAAGATTGTTCCTGGGCTTTACTTGCACAGACAGATTACCTACTGTATTCAGCAACATGCCAGATGCATTATGTATGCACATATGTGCATTTATCACCATGGAACAATTTATAGTCATCAGTAACCTATCTTTACCATTGACTAAAATATTAAACAACTTTAAATTAGCAAACTCTTATGGAAAATAAGAGGCAGAGCAATATAGTGTTAGGTCAGGGTCTGCAAAGTCGGCTCTTTTAAGACTGGTGGACTTCAACTCCCAGAATTCCCCAGCCAGCCATGCTGGCTGGGGAATTCTGGGAGTTGAAGTCCACCAGTCTTAAAAGTGCTGACTTTGCAGACTGTAGGAGAACATACTTCATGGTTTTTTTTCTTTAAAAAAAAAAACTGTCACACTTGTGCCAAAACTGGAACACATGTGTGCATGTATGTGCACCAGAGCACCAGAAACCTGAAGACAAGTGGGATGGCATGCACATGCCTGTTTTTTGGCTGGTTTTGGCCATTTCCAGGTCTTTTTTTCTGGCCATTTTCAGGCCACATTTGGGCGATTTTCTGGCCGGGGTTTTTTTTTTGGCCCTTTTGGGAGCATTTTCCAGTGCTCTGGCACCTGTGAAGACCAGCCAAAAATGGCCTGTTTTTTTAGTGTTTTTGGCTGTTTTTCAGGCCGTTTTCAGGCCGATTTTTGGTACACTGGTGCATGCGAAGACCAGCTGGCTGACACGCATGTGCATGCCGGAAACCAGAAGAACAGCTGGTGTGTGCTCTGCGTGCAAACCTCTGGCGTGCATTCCATAGATTTGCCATCATGGCATGAGTCTATATGGATCACTTCATTCATTAATGTGCATTTTTTTAAAAAGAGAAACATTCAGTTTGTAAATTGATTATTCATTCCTGTGCCTATGTTTTATCAGATAAGAAAATGTGTACTATTTTTAAGTGATATTTATGTGTATGTTTCAGAAAGGGCAGGGAAGGGTTTTTTTTATTTGCATTTGATTGTGATTTAGTTCAATCTACATTAAACTTTATTTATCATCTAAATTTTACCTGTTTTCAAATTTTGTAATTCAGTTTTTTTAAAAGTAAATTAAGGAAAAGAACCTATGTAAATGAAAACATTTATGAAAAAAATGTACGGAAGTATATTATGCGTGCACATGTAGGAGCTGTGCATGCGCAGAGCATGGGGCGCATGCGAGGGCACACAGCTGCATGAGCAAAGGTGGGGTGTGTGCATGGGGTGCACACATGCACAGGGATGAGACACATGTGAGAGGGGGAACACACCAGTGGTGGGTTTCAGCCAGTTTGCACCTATTCGGGAGAACCGGTTAACTTCCTAAGCAGTTTGGAGAACCGGTTGTTGGAAGAAATCTCATTTTGCTTTTTCCACTTTACAGGGCTAATCCTGTCAGGAAGGCAGGAAGGAAACATTCTGGTGTTGTTTCTAGTCTCATCGATGTGAGTGACGTTGATCTGGCCATGCCCGCCCAGTCACATAACCACCGAGCCCCACCTACCCAGCTGGTCATTAGGGCAGAAAACTGGTTGTTAAATTATTTGAATCCCAACACTGGAACACACGCATTGCATTTTTGTGTTCCGGGCATACATGCACACTTCGGGCACTCGATCTGGAAAAGGTTAGCCATGACTGGTATAAAACCACCAGCAGAAAAGATGAGTCAACCCCCCTCCACTCTAGAATAGAAAAGCTGCCATCTAAGAACAGGCAGGGTGCCGGAGTGGACTCAAGCAATTGTTAATTTAGCCGCGATAGTATTTGGTTTCTGAGCAGCATCTACAGCCTCTGACCATGCATGACTGAGCTATGTCTTGGCTGCCCTTTCCCTGGCTTTTGTTCTGGTTTCTGATGAAAGCAAGTTGGTCGCTTCCATCGTTTCCGAGTTTCAAAGAATGCAAATTAAATATTGATTTGTGATGGACCGGAAAGCATATTTTTAAATAGGAAACGGGGCCAAACTACAAAATCCTCAAATTAAAACTTCTAAGGGAATGTGTTAGAATTCATGGTCTTGTGATGATGACAGTTTTGTTGTTTAATCCTGATGCATGCACCCTGCCCCCCAGCAAGTTGTTCTCACTTAGCATTCAAAGCGAGGGTGCTGCCAAGAATTTTAAATAGAAGTTGACTCATTTGCATGTTAATATTTGCATTGGATAGTTTTCTATCTTTCTTGGTTGTGCCTTTCCTTGACACACTTTGTATTTTTGAGCTGCGTCAGAAAACAGAAACCTTGATTGTAGGACATACTAGTATGATTTGCAGTAGCTAGAGAGATTACTAAAAGAATGCAGAGGTCATGTGATAGACAACAGGAAGTACAGTGGTACCTCGGTTCACGAACGCCTCTGTTCACGACCAATTCGGTTTACGAACAGAAATTTTCCAAAAAATGTGCTCCGGTTCACGAACACCATTTCGGTTCACGAACGGAAAAGTTCGTAAAAATATGCTCTGCTTCACGAACTCTGCCTCGCTTCACAAACTCCGCCTCGCTTCATGAACAGAAAAGTTCGTAAAAATGCTCGGGTTCACGAACTCCGTTTCGCTTCATGAACCGGAGCCGCGGACATTTTAAAAACAAGATCAGAACGGATTAACCGGATTTACATTAAACCCTATGGGAAATTGTGCGTCGCTTCACGACCAATTCGGTTCGCGAACAGAGTCAGTTCACGAATTAAGTTCGTGAACCGAGGTACCACTGTACTGGGCAATAAAATAGGTGACCTCTAAAACATGACAAAAGAAGGTGTTTTTTAATATAAAATTCAGATTTGTTATTACCTTCTCCTAGGGCTGCAGGCCAAGGCCACCCAATTGGCATCATGCCTAAAGTGGAACTAAAACTCTTAAATCTCTCAGTTTGTAAAATCAACCACACCACCAAACTAATTTTTATATGTAATCCATTTTCACTGACCATAATAATAGATCGGTTAAGAAGTAGGGATCAATAAAATATGGAAGGGCATTTTAAAGCCTCCATTCTTCATTTGTAGTTTGCCAACTCTTGTTCTAGTTGGTTCCACCTGTTTACATTGATTACTGGATTATTCTATTATAGAAATAGAATATATTTCTTTATTGGCCAAATGCGACTGGACACACAAGAAATTTGTCTTTGGTGCATATGGCCTCAGTGTATATAAAGAAAAATAAAATAGAATACATTCATCAAGAATCATAAAATACAACACTTAGTGATAGTCATAGGTAAGCAAAGATACGAGCAACATGGTTATAGTCATAAGTGGGAAGAGATAGGTACTAGGAAGGAAGAGAATGATAGTAATATAGTCTTAGTAGGTAATATAACAGTGTTGTGGGAATTAGTTGTTTAACAGAGTGATGGCATTCGGGGGGAAACTATCCTTGTGTCTAGGTGTTCGTGTGCAGTGCCCTATAGCGTCGTTTTGAGGGTAGAAATTTAAACACTTTATGTCCAGGATGTGAGAGTTCTGTAGATATTTTCACAGTCCTCTTTTTGACTCATATAGTATACAGGTCCTTGATGGAAGGCATGCAAGATAAAATCCTTTTCTTTTCAATTAACGTTTTCAATTAAACTTTACCCAAGCAATAAAGACTGCTGTTCCTCATTCAAGATCTTTTGGCTGGCATTTAGTAAAGTCTATGGATTTGCCTTTTGATTCTTGGTTTTTCAGTCATAGATTGATTGATTTGATTGATTGATTGATTCAATCAAATAAATCAATCAGTCATGGCACACTTGATCATGACTCTAGGTTTGTGATTAATTTTAGACTATTAAATTACTCATGATCCATTATTGTACTTTTTATGATACATTTAGAAATGACACTACTAGACAGGCTCAAAGAAAAACCCTGCTTATCATTTGTAGTAGCAAACAGCTATAATATATATTTCTGGCTAATATTTTTCCCATATAAGATACTGAATGTGCACATGCTTTTTTTCCGTGTGCATCCATCTGTACACTATATTCATATTTCTTTGTATGAAGCTTTCAGTTAGTTGTCATGGGTAATAGTATTAGTTGAATTAGACCAGGGGTCCCTAACTCCCAGCACTGGTCCATGGCATGCCAGAAACCAGCACAAATAAGTGAAGCCCCCTCCATGGGATGCAAGCAGCATGCACAACCACTCCTATTCATGGAAAAACCTTTCCCTATGGAACTGGTCCCTGGTACCCAAAAGGTTGGGGGCCACTAAATTAGACAGATGAATATGACAACATTTTAATCAGACCAAACCAGTGGCTGTTGCTGTTATTTCTTTAAAACTACAGTGAGATAGGCAGTAAATAAATTTAACAAATAAAAATGTACTGTCATATAATCACTGAATGATAGTACATACCATTGTAGTATTAAAATATTTATCAATAAAATCGTCAGAAATAACTTTTTAAATTAAAGTAAAGTAAATTAATACAGGATTAGCCAACAATTCAAAGTCAGTAGTTAAAAAAATACATCTAATTATTGTTTGGTTTTAATTTTCACCTTGTTAAATGGGGGAAAATCCCCAATAATTTAGAAATGTATATTAATTAATTTAGAGAATTTCACTACCCTGTAAACTTAATATACCTTGCACATTAAGGACTAAAAATCCACTGCCTATAACCTGAAAGTAGTGAGATGTTCTCAAGGAAGCATCTCTGAACAATTTTAGTATGAAGAGAAAGGATAGAAGAATACTGTGTCTTAGATGTACAGTATTATAAGTGAAACACTATAGACTGGAAATGGGCAAATGGTTTAGATACATTCGTCAAGATATTAATTGTATAAAACAGTGTTTCTCAACCTTGTCAGATTGAAGATGTTTGGACTTCAACTACCAGAATTCCCCAGCCAGCCTCTTAGAGATGAAGTTCATACATCTTCAAACTGCTAAGGCTGAAAACCATTGATATAAACCAATAGAAGACTTTAGACTATCTTCCAAGGAGGACTTCCAAGGAGGACTGATTATTACAATAATCAATCTAAAAGTTAATAATACAAGAATTGGGTCTTTGCTTTTGAGATGCAAGGAGACTCAGGGGAAATGATTTCCAACATGTCTATTCCACTTCCTATGAACTCTGGCATTGCAGAAAACTGTTTCTGAAGTGCTTGAAAGTGTTTTCATCCACTTATGGTCACCACACTATAAAAAAAGATGTTGAGACTCTAGAAAGAGTGTAGAGAAGAGCAACCAAGATGATTAGGGAACTGGAGGCTAAAACATATGATGAATGTCTAGTCTAATGAAGAGAAGGACCAGGGGATACATGAGAGCAGTGTTCTAATATTTGAAGACCTGCCACAGAGAGGAGGGCGTCAAGCTATTTTCCAAAGCAACTGAAAACCAGACAAGGAATGATGGATGGAAACTGAACAAGGAGATATTCAACCTAGAAATAAGGAGGAACTTTCTGACAGTGAGAACTATCAACCAATGGAACAGTTTTTGCCTTTGGAACTTGTGGGAGCTTCATCACTGGAGGCTTTCAAGAAGAGATTGGACTGCCATTTGTCTGAAATGTGGAGGGTCTCCTGCTTGAGCGGGGGGTTGGATTATATGACCTATATGTCCTATAAGGTCCCTTCCAACTCTATTAATATCTTATTGCTATATTCTAATGCCAGGTAGTTCAAAATTCCCATGCAGATGACCCCTGGTGGCCCAGGAGTTAGAATGCAGTATTGCAGGCTAACTCTGTTCGCAGTTTAGAGTTCAATCCTGACTGGCTCAAGGTTGACTCAGCCTTCCAACCTTCTCAGGTTGGTAAAATGAGGACCCAGATTGTTCTTGGGTGTAATATGCTGACATTGTAAAGCAGTTTGGGGTGGTATATGAGTCTAAGTGCTATTGCTATTGCTAGGAAGATACCTTCAGCAAGACTTATAAAGAACTGCCTAACATCGGTCTCAATTACGCCCCATATGTTTCATAGGAATGAGTTGTTCAAGTCCTGCATGATCTTAGGGGATGATTACTTGCAGGAGTCCAATAAATGTAGAGTGCTGAATCGTGAAATGAGCTCAGCTTTAACACCCTAAAGATCTGAATTCATCTGACGTATTTGAGTAGTGATGCAGGATATCTACAAACAAGCAACCAGGCAGCGGGACAATTGTTATTTTTAAAATTCTTAATCTTATGAATGAGTGTATTTAAAAGCAACTCTACAAAGTTGAAGGGAAGCATGACAGCCAAGTGGCAAATCTTCTACTCTGCAGGCAAAATATTTCAGTTTTTCATTTTTGGCATTTGGATATAGGCAGGAAAAACTCCTCTGTGTGTGTCTGTGTGTGTGTGCACGCGTGCATCTGTACATGTATGCTCAACACCTGCCAAGTTGCTACAAAACCATGCCAGTCTGGACAGAACTTTCATAAACCGATTTAGTATCCAGCCAGCGCAGGGGAGAAGCAGCTTCAATGTGCAATGCAGATAGGCAAATAGAAGTGATAAGCGATAATCTGGTTGGCATCAAAGCCGATGTCCCTCTGGTTCTTTTCTGTATTTGATTCAAGGGAACCCGATAACCAGAAAGGCAACAAGTGCATAGAACAATTCAGGAGCCCACAGTCTCCTTCGCAAATGGATAAGGCTAGGTATTTTGCTATACAAATCGGTATCTGTAGACACAATTCCCTACCACTATTTTTCCCTTTGATCTGAGTTCTTCTTTTGATAAAGACACAATTCTACCGTTAGCAATAATTGCCTCACTCAGCTTCCCTACCTCTAATTCCCCTCTGTTGGATGAATTTACTATTTTCTCATAAAATTTGCCATTCAAACCAGTCAGAGAATTTCTGCACAACTGTAAAATATCATGTTAAACCTGTTTCACAGAAAAGAATGGAAGGCCTGAGTGGATGGTTATTTTTGCATTATTTGGTGTTGTTGGAAGAAATGTCCATCTGGGTTCAGTTCCAAGTGGGGAAAAAGACACTGGAAACATGGAGGCTGTTTGGAAAGATGGTTTAATGGTGGACAGGATCACATGCCTTGCAGCTCCTGAGTGAAAAGGGAAGAGATGCTGAGAGTCCCTGGGTTTGAGCTTCCTGGGGCACAGGAGGAGTATCCTGATTGATTGCCGTCAGAGGTCATAGCTAGCTTTGTGGGTTGTGTGCTAAGTTTGGTTGAAACTTGGTGGGTGGTGCAATGAAGGGCAATGAAATGACTCTGCCTAAAGGGGTTAGATCTTTGTAATGTAGAATAGACTGACCCAGGCCTTAATGACCCATTAACAAAGGTGAGGGGGGAAGGTGAATTTCTGCCTCTCTGAGTTTCTACTTTTCTTTTTCAGGGGAAATATTTTGCTTTTTAATATTTCCTAAAATATTTCATTTTATAGGAGAGGGGTGGGTTTTAGCTTCCTACAGTATGATGATTTACATTCAGTTTGATATAGTGCATGGGTGTCAAACCGGCAGCCTGCGGGCTGGATGTGTCACACACAGGCCACGCCCACCCCAGCTCTGTGAAGGGGAAATACATCGTGAAATGTCACATGACAGCAACACGATGCTGCAAGCTTGACTCTGCTGGATTGGTGTATGGGTGTTCAATTATTTAGCTTGCCTGGGCTGCACTGAGTGAAGAGGAATTGTCTTGGGCTGCATATTAAATACATAACACAGTCAAGGTGTATAAATAACAAACTTCACTTATTTTTTTAATATATTTTATTATAACTAAAATATATTTTATTATAAATGGGGGCGAAACACCGGCCCCCGTGGAGAGGGCACGCAATTTGGGTGTCCTCCTGGATTCCTGGCTGTCCATGGTGAACCATGTGGCGGTCGTGGCCAGGGGGGCGTTTCATCAGGTACGCCTGATGCGCCAATTGCGCCCCTTACTGGACCGGGCTGCCCTTCGCACAGTCATTCAGGCACTCGTGACATCCCGACTCGACTACTGCAATGCTCTCTACATGGGGCTTCCCTTGAGGTGCACTCGAAAGCTACAGTTAGTTCAGAATGCAGCGGCGCGGGTGATTACGGGAGCTTCGAGGCACTCCCATATTACACCGATCCTGTGCGAGCTGCACTGGCTTCCTGTGGTCTTTCGGGTGCGCTTCAAGGTTTTGACGACCATCTTCAAAGCGCTCCATGGCTTGGGATCTAGTTATATGCGAGACCATCTCCTGCCCCATACATCTCTCAGACCGATACGCTCTCACAGAGAGGGCCTTCTCAGTGTGCCATCGGCCGGACAATGCCGACTGGCGACACCCGGGGGAAGGGCCTTATCTGTGGTAGGCCCTGGCCTATGGAACGACCTACCCCCAGAACTCCGTACCATCACTGACCTCCGCCTCTTCCGCCAGTGTTTAAAAACACACCTCTTTCATCAAGCCGGCCTAACATAACCTCCGCTGGGACTAATGTAGTTTTAATTGGGGATTTTAATTGGTTTTAGCACAGGACTGATATTTAATAGGTTTTTTAAATTTTTTGTATTATTTTGTATGTATTTTAAATTCCTGTGCGCCGCCCTGGGTCCTTCTGGAGAAGGGCGGGATATAAATCAAATAAATAAATAAATAAAATAAATAGCATTGTGGTGCCACGTTACTAGCTGTGCAGGGCTGCATGAAGCCCATGGATCATGGGCTGGACACATCTGGCCTAGTGGTTAAGAAACCTGGCTTTGTAGAGAGGGTTTCCTCTTTTAAATTCTTGGGAGTGCTTATTAGTCATGATCTCACCTGGAAAAACAACACATCTCTGGTGATTGGCAAGGCCCAATGGAGACTTCATTTCCTTAGGGTCCTGTGAAAAAAATCAGGTGGAACAGCGGCTGATGACCTCTTTCTATCCGTCCACCATAGAAAGTGTCCTCACATACTCCATTACAGTATGGCACACTGGTTTAACTGCTGCAGGCAGGCACTACTGAGAGAGATCAATTCAGCACAAGTAACCATTGGTTGCCCTCTGATACCATTGGATGACATCACCAGGTCTTGCTGCTTTAGCAGAGTAAGAAAGACACTCAGAGATGATTCACACCCTGGTCAGTGTCAATTTGCACTTCTACCATCAGGCAGAAGACATCAAAGCATAGCCAGCCCAACAAATAGGTTTAAGAATAGTTTCTATCCTTGGGCTGTCAGACTCTTAAACACAACCACAACCACTCCACGCACACGCGGAAATGTATGACTAGTTCTTCTTTCTCTTTCTTTTCCTTTTCCTAATTACTTGCATGGAGATTATTCTTTATACTATTTATATTGTTTGTGTTTGTTGTCCTGGATTGCACCAGTGAAGCTGAAACCAATTCCATTGTATACACGATGTACAATGACAATAAAGGCTACACTTTACTATGCTAGAAAGCAAGAGGCTGTGAATCCTAGGTTAACCTTAGGCTTGATGAAAGCCAGTTGGGGGACTTTGGGCCAAGCACCCTGCCTCAGCTCAACTCACTAGGGCAGGGGTCTGCAAAGTCGGCTCTTTTAAGACTGGTGGACTTCAACTCCTAGAGTTCCCCAGCCAGCATAGCTGGCTGGGGAATTCTGGGAGTTGAAGTCCACCAGTCTTAAAAGAGCCGACTTTGCAGATCCCTGCACTACGGTGAGTTGTTGTGGGGAAAATAGGAGGAGGACAGATTATTACCTATGTTTGCCTCTTTGAGTTACTTATGAAAATAATAAGGACAGGAAAAGCAGTCTAAATAAATGAATATTGTCCTTTAAAGAAATGAAGTGTCCTTTAAAGAAAATTCCTATAAAATGGTATACAGATGGCATCTACCCCCAGCACGACTCGTAAAGATGTTCCGAGGAATGTCTGAAATATGCTGGAAATGTGAGTCTGCCAGAGGCATATACTACCACCAGTGGTGGACATGCCCAACTGCCAAAAAAATATTGGAAACAGATTGTAAAATGGATAGGTGAAATAACGGGCATATGTATACAAGAGAAACCGGAAATAATGTTATTAGGAATTCCTCTGGATGCAATTAGAAAAGAAAAATGGTATCTTATAATACATATATTAGTGGCTGCAAGGATTTGCTATTCCCAAAAATGGAAAAACAAGGCAATACCTAATAACTATCAAATTATACAGAAAATATTAGAAAGTGCAGAAGCAGATAGATTATCGTATATACTAAAGGAAAAAGAGGAATCTGAATTTTTCAAGAGTTGGGACTCATAAGTGGTTGGAAAGGAGAAGAGGAAGAATGGATGAGTAATATGAGTGGAGATAAACAAAGTATATATAGACATGTAGAATAAGAATAAGAAGTTGATATAAACAATTTAGAATTAGAAAATAATGGAAGTTCCGTTCTTTGTTGTAATCACTTGCGTTAAATCGGGGCAGACGTTAGTTCTGCCAATGTGAGTATGTCTGTAGGGGATGTCTGGAGGAAGGGTTGGTATGAATCAGTGGTGGGTTTCTGCAGGCTCGCACCTACTCGCGAGAACCGGTTGGTGAAATTTAGAGAACCGGTGAGAGAGGGTTCCACCGGCGTACCTGGAAGTAAATCTGGCCCGCCGCTGCCAGTGACCCAACGGGAAGGAAAGGAAAGGAAAGAAAAGGGAAGGGAAGGGAAGGAAAGAAGGAAGGAAGAAAAGAAAGAAAGAAAGAAAGAAAGAAAGAAAGAAAGAAAGAAAGAAAGAAAGAAAGAAAGAAAGAATTTATCATCACAATTGAGTCCAAAATTTTGGTTGCTAAGCAAGAGCGTTGTTAAATGAGTTTCACCACATTTTAAAAGGTGGCCACTCCCACCCTGTCACATGACTGCCAAGCCACGCCCACAAAATAGGCCACACCTATAGAGTAGGTTCTAAAAAATTTGAAACCCACCACTGGTATGAATGTATAAAGATGGAGGTGGGGGGGGTGTTCGTTCTCTTTTCATATCTGTATAAACTTTAATAAAATATATGATTTAAATAAATGAATACTGAAAACACCTACAGGAGCACACAACTGTTGGTTCCATAGCTGGCCACCTTTTCTCTCTCCTACAGAGAAGATGGAATTGCTCACAACTGCTCTTCAAAACAGAAAAGCAGGGCACTGTTACTTATACATGCAGCTTTGTTTTGTGTTACATAACACCACCAGTGTTTATGTGAAAGTGAAGTGCTAGATTCTCCATCTAGTAATAATTAAATACGTTTAATTTCTTTTCTCTCCCTTTCTCTAGAAGGAGAGGGATAAATCTCTCCAAGACCAAGTGATTTGTAGATTGCTATTTGTTTTTGTTCTCCCCTCCTCTGCTGTAGTTTTGCATTTATTAGACTTGTAGCACCACTTAGAGTCATTTTCGTGGCATAATCCTTAGCTTCCATTGATTCATTAACCCACACATTTTAAGTCTGCGCACTACTGAAGTAAGGAACATATTGTTTTAAAATGAGGCACCATGTTTCATGTGATGTTATGTATGAGTGCACTGGAAAATTAACTTGTAAAAGAGAAAATGCAAATTGAGAGCAGCGTGTTTGGCAAAGAGGTTCTGAAAAGAATTTCACCAATTTAGCATCATTTGGGGGGAAACGTCAGATGGCAGGGTAGTACATCATGAAGCCAAGTAAGAATTTATTTCATGATACATTTGTGCCTTTGAGTCAATGTTCAATTCAGCTGTTTGCCGGGCAAATCCCAGCAGTTTTCATAGCAAAAATTCCGAAGTGGTTTGCCACTGCCTTCTTCCCAGGACTGACAGAGAATGTGACTGGCTTGAGGTCACCTCACTGGCTTTGCACCTACTATAGGACTATAACTCCCAGTCTCCTACACTGTTTCCCCTGAAAATAAGAGCTCCCTGGATAATAAGCCCAGTCAGGCTTTTGAGTGCTTGAGCTAAAATAAGCCCTCCCCGAAAATACTGCAACACAGCAGCAGCCATGAGGTGACCACGCTCGCTGCTTCCTGCTCCTCAAAAATAATAAGTGCTTATTTCAGGGGTCAGAAGAAAATAAGACCCTGTCTTGTTTTTGGGGAAACGTAGTTTCTAGCCTGATGCCTTGACCACAGCACCAAACTGGCTTTACTTTATTTTATATGTATTTTATATCAACTTCAAAATAATGCTATTTGGCATACTATATTAGCAAACCATGAAGCTAAAATAATTTTTAACTGATGCCAGTGTTAGGATAATTATCCTGATGTTGCGTTGACAATATATATGTAAGCCAGGACTATTAAAGGGTACATGTATCTTTAAAGACTACGTGGAATCTGATTGGCTGTGCTTCCCAGCTTAATCATAAAAAGCAGCAGGAAACACAGTTCATCCCTTTTTTGCTTTCCTTGCTTCTTGATTGCCACTGAGGAAGGAGCTGAAACTGAAGACGGAAGAAGAACCATTGTTTTGACTGACTGTAATATAACTGTGTTTTTGGTGAAGGACTGTTTATTGTTAGAGGAGTTAGCATCGCTGTTTGGAAGAAGTATTTTAGTTACATCAAGAGTAAAGACTATTTATTTTTCTATTATCAGTGTTTGAGAGTTCTTGTGTGGTTTAAGCAACATATCTCTTGCTGTCCGGTGTATTGCACTATTCCGCCTGGGTTTTTTTTCCCAACGGGGGTGTTTGACCCATAACAGCCAGGATGCAGAATGCTATACTGTAGATCAGGGGTGTCAAACTCAAGGCCCGTGGACTGGATAAAGCCCAGGGAGTGCTTAGATCTGGCCTGCAGGGCCACCCTGGAAAAAGTGACGGTCTGGCCCATTTTTGCCTCTGCAAGCAAATACGGACTCCCAAGCTCCATTTTCAGCTATGACGGCCTCCTGCAGCCATCTGCCAGTGAAAACACAGCTTGGGGGGGGGGCACATGCAGCCCCCTTGATCTCCATTTTCACTGGCTGAGAGCTGCAGGATGCTGTCGCAGCTGAAAATGGAGCTCGGAGCCTGTTTTCACTGGCAGATCTGTCGGACCACCACAGCTGCTCCCTGACACAAATGATTTCAAGATGGCCACACCCACCCTGGCTCCACCCACCCCAGCCCCCATGGTCAAACACAACCCTGATGAAATCGAGTTTGACACCCCTGCTGTAGACAGGCTGCTGCTGACAGCTGTTATTTTCCCCTCCACTGTTCTTTCTTCATTGCTGTGATAGCTAAGGGTCAGTAATCAGAAGGAAATAACATACTTTCTCCGGGCTTCTAAGGCAGTCAGGCACATTAAAAAGAGACCATCTACGGTTGACTGAGGCATGACTCATAAATAATATGTTTCATTTAATATGCCATTGGATCTAAGAGGATCAAAAGCAAAGGATTAAGAGCTCACCTGTAATGTAGCAGATTTAATCATACTTGCCCCCTTTTGGAGGATTAGTCTCTCCGTACTTTAAATAGTTTTTCTTCCCTTTCTATAATAAATAATAATAATAATTTTAAAAAAATCTTATTTGTGGCTTCATATTTGTTCATCTAGAACTCAAAAATGTTTTCCTCCTCCTCTTTTATATGCAGCTCTGTAACACGGTGATTATTTGGTAGCTTGGTTTGAAGAGTGATTTATGTATATCCTCCCAGCTTCTTTGCTGACACATATTGGTGGTCTCACACCAACATCAGCATTAACAGCTGCTGCCTATTGAAACAGAACAAAAAAAAAGAGTGCTTTGAACAAGATGCTTTAATCAGAATGAACAGATGAAAAAAGAAGTGTCTCTTCTCTAAGACTGCAATCTTCTTTGGATTTCTGGCCAGCAGAACTCTGTTTTTACAGTCTTTTGAAAATAAACTGATTGCATTGTAGATCAAGGAGATAAACAGGCTTATCTTACCAATCACAGTTCAGTTTCTGGGCAGATAAATGAACTGCTCAGGAAAAGAAACCCCTGCAGCAGTGGTGAAATTCATTTGTTTTTTGTACTACCAGTTCTGTGGGCATGGCTTGGTGGGGGTGGCAGGGGAAGGATATTGCAAAATCTCTATTCCCACCCCACTCTGGGGCCAGGCAGAGGTGGTATTCTCCAAACTACTCCGAACTGCTACCAGTTCTCCAGAACCTGTCAGGACCTACTGAATTTCACCCCTGCCCTGCAGTAGAGAGAGAACATGGTCATAAGATCAAAACATCAGCAACCACAATCATGTGCCCTAAAAGGGTAGATTATATTTACATAATCCTGACAGTTAGAACAATTGATCAGTGGAACAACTTGCCTCCAGAAGTTGTAAATGCTCCAACACAGGAAGTTTTTAAGAAGAGAGTGGATAACCATTTGTTTGAAGTGGTGTAGGGTTTCCTGCCTAGGCAGGAGGTTGGACTAGAAGACCTCCAAGCTCCCTTCCAACTCTGCTATTGTAAACTTGTAAACATACATACATTCTGAAGTGAGGCTTTTGTGGCTAGAGTTAATGAAAGACACTTTCTTCACATGAATGTACAGCAGGGGTGGGCAAACTTTGCAACTTTAAGTCTGAAGGACTTCAGCTCCGAGAATTCTCCAGCCAGCAAAGCTGGCTGGAGAATTCTGGGAGCTAAAGTCCTTCAGACTTAAAGTTGCAAAGTTTGCCCACCCCTGATCTACAGCTTTGACTCAGCATTCCCTCAAAAGTATTTCAAAGGCAAAGAAAGAAAGAAAGAAAGAAAGAAAGAAAGAAAGAAAGAAAGAAAGAAAGAAGGAAGGAAGGAAGGAAGGAAGGAAGGAAGGAAGGAAAGAAAGAAAGAAAGAAAGAAAGAAAGAAAGAAAGAAAGAAAGAAAGAAAGAAAGAAAGAAAGAAAGAAAGAAAGAAAGAAAGAAAGAAAGAAAGACAATTCATGGAGCATTTAGAAATATCTCCCAACTTCTTTTTCTTATAACTTACAAATAATATACATAGAGGCATCCCCCCTCAAAATATCTTGAAGAAGCTATTTTCAGTGAGAGGAGAATTTGTCGTGACTGAGCCTCGGTAACAGAATTCTCAAGGAAGCCTCTTCTTAATCAGATGAAAAGGCTTCTGTTTTGCTGTTTCCTGTGCTAAAAAAACAAAGGCCAATCAGCTCTGGACAGCCTCTCTCAAGAAAGCAAGATGGAAAATTGCTAAAGTGACAACAGCCCAGAATCTCCCTGCTTTCATCATCCCCAAAGTGTTTGCTGAGGTAACCTTGGCCTTTTTAAGTTTTATTATCCCCCCCCCCCCAAAAAAAGTTATTGAACACCAAAGAAAAGATTGCCTCTTTGATTTTTAACTTGAAATGAAACAAGATGCTCTTTGTTGATCTGAACAAAGAAGGAAAAAACAGCTGGTGTCTTCTTTATTTTTTCAACAAGCAGAAGCATCATTTAAAGAGGAATGTATATGTACAATGGGAATAGGTATCCTTCTTACCTCATGTTCTGGTTTTTGAAGGCAAAAGACCGGTATGCTTTGGACTACTAAGGAAGGAGGAAAGCTGAATGTGCTGCAGGGAACAAACAAGCTGACCAAAAAGCAAAACAAAACAAAAAAAACCAAGCTTTTTGATCTGACTTATAGAATTGTCCACTACTTTGCTTATGTTTTTAAACCTTTGGGAATGTGATATTACATAAAAAGCCGATTTTGATTTTGTTTGTATGTTAAAGGGAGGGGAAAAGGAAAGCAGAAGGAAGGGGCCCAAGAATTTAATATATATATATTTGCCTTTTATAGAACAAAGAACATTATCAGAGTTGGAAGGGACCTTGTAGGTCATCTAGTCCAACCCCCTGCTCAAGCAGGAGGCCCTGTACCATTGTCCAGGCCCTGTGGCTGTCCAGTCTCTTCTTAAAACCCTCCAGTGATGAAGCATCCACAATTTCTGAAGGCAAGGTGTGCCACTGGTTGATTGTTCTCACTGTTAGGAAATTTCTCCTTAGTTCTAGGTTGCTTCTCTCCTTGGTTAGTTTCCATCCATTGCTTCTTGTTTTGCCTTCTGGTGCTTTCAAAAATAGGTTGACCCCTCCCCCTCTTCTTAGTGGCAGCTCTTCAAATAGTGCTATTATATCACTCCTGGTTCTTCTTTTCACTAGACTAGACACACCAACATGGGGCTGGCTGGCCCCACGAGAACCCCAATCCTCACATGTATTAACAACTGCTAACCTTCCATATTGGAATTTTTCACCTTTCAGATTTTAAAATATTGTTTTTATAATTTTAAAGCTTTCTAATATTAAATCAATCCTGATTTTAATGTTAATTTTATTAATTGTATTGTACACTGACCAGAGCTCTTTTTTTTGGCAAAAATGGCTGGTTAAGAAATTAGATAAATAAATAATAGGGACAGAGGGAGGGAGGGAGGGAGGGAGGGAGGGAGGGAGGGAGGGAGGGAAGGAAGGAAGGATTGATTGATTCTAAAAACCAACTGAAGAGTAGGAGATACAATATAAACACCACACAGTTTTTTCTTGAGGTTATTTTTCTTTTCTTAATACAGGAATGAAAGAATGAAATCAATGCACATTTTCATCTTGCTGCAATCATCTGGAAGAGTCTTCTGGGGCAGTTAATTGGACTTAACTTCTAGTTCAACAAACAACCTTTTCTAAGTAGGATAGATTTCGTTCAGTAATGCAAGAGCCAAAGGTGGTATTCAGCCCTTTCTGATCAGTTCTGGAGAACCTGTAACAGAAATTTTGAGTAGTTCTTGGAGTTTTTGGAGCATGTAGTTTTTGGAGCATGCCAACAACGTTGGAAGAATCAGACATTTTTTTAGCAGAAACTCAGTACTGGGGATTTGACTGCTTTGGTTGCCTGGCTAGAATCTTTCCTTGGGTTATAGGTCAGAAAACTTCTGTCAATCTTCCACCTCTGGGAGAGCAAGTTATTTTTGAAAAGAGGAGGATAGAGAAGAAAAGCCTAAAGGGGCCCAGTTATAAGTAACCACATTTCTTTGATAGAATGCTGAAGGAGCTCCTTCAGCAGAAAGCCTTTGGATAACCCAAGGATAAATTAAAGCTGTCTACGCTACAAAGCTGTTTCCACAGCTATGGGGTTGCTGCAGATATTTTTGTACAGCCCAGATAAAGAAAATAAAAAAAAATTCTAACACATATCTAAAAAATGTCACACAGCAGTAATCTAATTTGGTTCTCTGTCTGGATGACTCTGGGTTGAGTCGAAGGGCAGAGAGGGATGATGTTAAGTCTCCTCCCCTTAAAGGGACCCTGAACAGGAGCTGTGAGAATTATTCTTCATATATATATATATATTTGGTTTGTCAAACATGGACAAGATAGCAGGTATAAGTATAAACATGAACAAAGGAAATGAGTACAAATAAATGGGGACAGTAGGACAGGGATGGAAGGCATGCTGGTGCGCTTATGCACGCTCCCTTTACGGACCACTTAGGAATGGGGTGAGTTCCACGGTAGATAGTTTAAGGTTGAAGCTGTGAGGGTTAGAGGATGTAACAACGGAGTCAGGTAGAGCAATCCAGGCGTTGACCACTCTGTTGCTGAAGTCGTATTTTCTGCAATTGAGTTTGCAGCAGTTTGCCTTGAGTTTGTATCTATTTTTTGCCTGAGTATTAATGACGCTGATGCTGAAATAGGCGTTGACAGGTAGGATGTTGTAGCAGACAATTTTGTGTACTATGCTTAGGTCAGACATAGGCAGCATAGTTCCAGGTTGTCCAAGCCCAAAATTTTGAGCCTGGTGGTATAAGGAATTCTATTGGGAACAGAGGAATGGAAGATTCTTCTCGTGAAATACTTCTGGACCTGCTCAATTGTATTAATGACTGATATACAGTGTGGATTTCACGCAGATGAGCTGTATTTGAGAATTGGTCTGGCAAATGTTTTGTATGTCCTAGTTTGCAGTACAATGTTACCAGAGAAGAAGCTTCGCAAAATTAGGTTAACAACCTAATTTTTTGAACCCCTCAGGGAGGAAACTGGCAAGAACAAGCTTCCACTGGCCTCAGTGGTTTTTTTTATGTAATCTGCTGCCATACATCAACAGTTTCCCATTCTCGGGATTTTGTAAGCGGTCGAATTCACCGAAGGAATCTTGGGCAAGACAAGAGCATAACAATTGGCCTCTTGGTAGAAATAATAGTATCAAATCCAGTGCCCTTATTTCTAGTAAAAAGAAGCAAAGCTGCTCATAAGCAAAATGTGAATTCTAAATGGGCTTACAGGTTCGTTTCGTGATTCCTCGAAAAGATGCAAAAGTGGCATAAGTTATTGACCGAGCCTGTCCCTGAATTTGCACATTGTGCCAGGCCATAATGAGGCTAGCTTGGCTTGAGGTTTTGTATTCCCACCCAATTAAAGTTTATTCAATCATTTATGTACGTATTTTGTTACCCAGAGGGACTTGAGTATGGAATATTAGATCTACAGAAAGGCAGAATCCTGTTACTATAGAAAAGCTGAAGAGCAGCTGAGCAAAGAGGAGTTTGCCCTCTTCTTGGCTAGATATTTTCAAAGATAAGCCAGTCAGCTATTGGTCTGGTTATAGGAATTGGTTCATGGTTGCAATATGAGGTTCTTTTTGTCTAGTCTAGTAAAAAGAAGGACTGAGGGGTGACATGACAGCAATGTTCCAATATTTGAGGTGCTGCCACAAAGAAGGGGGGTGTCAATCTATTTTCCAGAGCACCAGAAGGCAAGACAAGAAACAATGGATGGAAACTAATTACGGAGAGAAGCAACCTAGAACTAAGGAGGGATTTGAAATGTCTTTGAATATTAGTAGCTCGGGTTGGTAGTTAGGCTGCTGGTTTGAGCTCTGAGCTTGGCAATTTGGTTGCAAACATTTTGTCACCATTTGAGGAGACATTGTCAGCGTGTTTTGAGTTGTGCTCCTCTGTCAGAACACTGGTCTTTAAATACCTTTTTATGCGATGCAAATTAGTCTGACTGTTGTTTGTTCAGATATATCTCAGTCAGATTTTGGACTGTTTGATTGTCTGGCGGTTGTTGCTGGGCTAGTTAAGTACTGTCTGTGTGATGCAGATTAGGATTAGAGTTGTTATCTGGGTACTTTCTGAGCCATGGCCTAATTTCTGCTTGTTTGATAGTATTTGTGGCTGGCTGTTGTTACTGAGACATGGTCCAATTTTCTGTGAGATGATGAGTTATACTTTTTTTGCTATGTAGTGGGGTGCCTGTTTGTTATAAATGCTACCTTCAGGGTCATGATTGATGCAGTTCTTTCATTCTCAGCTATTGATAGACTGGGTTGATGTCAATGTGTCAATGTGTTTATTGACTTCTTAGTGGAAAACAAGGAGACATGTCCTAACAATGAGAACAATTAACCAGTAGAACAGCTTGCCTTGAGAAGTTGGGGTGCTCCATCACTGGAGGCTTTTAAGAAGAGACTGGATTTGTCTGGAATGGTATAAGGTCTATTGTTTGTGTAGGGGGTTGGACCAGAAGACCTCCAACATCCCTTTCAACTCTGTTATTTTGTTAGGGATGCTTTAATTGGATTCTTAAAAAGAGAGAATTGTCTTGATGGTCTAAATGGTTCTTTTCAACTCTAAATTGTATGATTTATGGGACCCAAAATGGAAAGCAATATTTCTCTGTGGCTTAATCTCTGATTTGTTTTTATGTCCAATCCAAGGCAGAGAATCAAAAGGGACAAGATGGCAAGCAAGATGTTACATCACCTTCTCCTTATATATATGTATAAATATCACATCCACCCAGGCAAAAGGTACAGAGGGTGCATTGTAATGCCATATCTACTATCTTGCCTCTTTTGATCTCCTCTCCTGGATGCTGCTGTCCACATTTGCAAGGTAGGAGAAGATTAAAAAAGAAGACAAAATATGGAATTGCCCTACAGGTTTGATTTGCAAGACTGATTTTAGTTTGTGCCTGGCAAGAGCCACTGATCTAATACAGAAACTGTTCTGACTTTGAAAAGCCAGCTCTCATGAGATACACCAGGGCAGATCTTTCTAGCAATTCACTTTAAACCTGTCAGTGGCCAGGTCTTCAAACAGCAGGGCAGACTGGTTGGAGAGTCCCTTAGATTCTGCTTTGTTAAATTTTTTTTAAAAAAGAATCTCTAATTGGGAACAATTTGCATTAACAAAATGACAACCGTATAGATGTTGCAAACAATATTGTAGAGGTTCTAGAACGATAAGCTATTAAACTCAATGGGATGAGTTGAAAAGGCTTGCTGGGAATCTAGCAGTGCATTTGCTCCCCAACAGATGCAAAAGACTGCATGATTTCCATAAAGGTGCAAAACGTTCTGAAAATATAGCGCATGTTTAAATAAGCCAACTCCCACATACCTTAACAAAATGCCCAAGACAACACCTGGAGCCCTTAGCAATGTTCTTATTCTTCTTTCTTTTACTCCTCCTTCTAGATTGCAATTTCTCTATCCAAACCAATTTTAATTCAGTCCACTTCACCTCTGGGTGAGGCGCTGTGGTGGCTCAGCAGTTAAGAGGCTAGGCTTTTTGCCTGGAAAGCCAGCAGACCAGGTTTGAGACCAAAACACCATGTGATGGGATAAGCTGCCATCCTCACCTCAGCTCCTGACAACCTAGCAGTTTGAAAGCAGGCAAATATGAGTAGATAAATAGATACTACTTTGATGGGAAGGTAACAGGTTCTCCATGCCTCAGCATATAATCATGCTGGCCACATGACTATGGGATTGTCTTCAGACAGCACTGGCTTAATGACCTTGAAATGGAAATGAGTACCTCCCCTTATAGTCAGCAACAACTAGTGGAGTAACATCTGCAGGGACTCCTGTTTAAACAAAAAAACTCCTCCTCTACACCAATCTTATCTTGTAATATTTGGACAGTGAGGAGGTTGGGAGGAACATGGGCCAGTCCTTGAGTTTGGGGAAGGCTCTGATGAGGGCTCTGTGTCAGATGCAGAGAGGGGGCCAGGGCCATCTGACAGTTATCAGCTGCCTTCCGAGTCAGACATCAGTGAGGCACACGAACAACTGGAGCCTGTCCCCAGTGTGCGCATGCACAGAGTTGCCAGATGAAGAGAACAGCTAAGGAACAAGGGTCGACTTGGGAGTAAGGCCACAGGTGGATGGTGAATGGCCCCTCCCATAGGAAATAAAAGAGGAGCAAAAGGGGAGGGGAGTTTGCTGGAGACAGTTAGTTCTCCAGGAATAGGTAAGTTATAGGTAGTACTCAACGTACAACCACAAGTGAGCCCAACATTTTTGTTGTTAAATGAGACATTTGTTAATTGAATGTTTCACCACTTTATGACCTTTCTTGTCACAGTTGTTAAGTGAATCACTGCAGTTGTTAAGTTAGTAACATGGTTGTTAAGTGAATCTGGCTTCCCCATTGACTTTGCTTGTTAGAAGTTTGCAAAAGGGGATCACATAAGCCCGGGACACTGAAATCATCATAAATATGAGTCATTTGCCAAGCATCTGAATTTTGATCATGTGACTATGGGGATGCTGCCTACCTGTATTTAGATTCTAGACACACTGATTTTATCAAGTGACACATGACACAATAAAGCAAATAACATCATAGATTTTGACTTTGTTACGCTTGCCCTGAGTTGGATCACATAAGTCAGGTGAAAACTCTGAAGATGGAGTGGCAGGAAAGGCTTCTCTTAATAATTCTGTAACCCAAACAAAAGGATGAATTTAATAAAGTTTTCTTAGGAAAAAATTGCCTTATTTTTTCATTAGTTACATTGCCTACTTTTTAGATTTCACAATGACTCATTTGAATTTACAGTTCTGCATTTAGATTTCTAATTCCAAAGGAAGATGTTTAACTTCAGCAGATATGCTTTACTGTACAGAAATACAGAGCAGAGTGGAGAGAGCAAGAGAGAGAGACAGAGAGAATGGGAGGGAGAATGGGAGAGAAAGAGAATAAGAGAGAGAAAGAGAATGAGAGAAAGAAAGAGAGAGAATGGGAGAGAGAATGGGAAAGAGACAGAGAAAGAAAGAGAATGAGAGAAAGAGAATGAGAGACAGAATGAGAGAAAGAGATGATGAGAATGAGAGAGAGAGAAAAAGAGAAAGAGAGAGAGAGAGAGAGAGAGAGAGAGAGAGAGAGAGAGAGAGAGAGAGAGAGAGAGAGAGAGAGAGAGAGAGAGAATAATTGACAGTTTTTATACAACCTCTTCAAAAACCATTCTGTAAATATATTATCAATTTGAGAGACAAGGTCAAAATGGGCCTGAAATTATTTTTCTAGCGTAATTAGTTTGTTTTCCAAATGACAGCTAATATCAACTCAGTAGCAGGATCAGATATTTTTTTTTACATTGAGGTTATGGATCTATGTTTTTGTTTAGAATAATTTTAATATCTTTCAGTGACAGCCACAGATATAATTTTGTCTGGGATAAGATTCAAACCAAACCAAAAAGGATTATGCTTTTGCATGAAAGGATAGGTATGCAATGCAAACATTGTGGATAATTTTCTAGACAAGACGATTATTGTTTAATAGCCAAATGTTAAAACATAAGCCTGCTCACAAATAAGTCCCAATGAATTTAATCAACTTACTGTGAAGTAAGCAGGTATCAAGCTGTAGCTTAAGAAACCCAAAAGAGTTTCACTTTTAAAGCTGTATGAAGTAATAATGTGTTCATAATTATTAAAAGAACAGAAATGTGATGTGATTTCAAAGCTGGGAAGACACAAAATGACTGACATTGTCAAATGATTTCCCAAGCACCAAACAATTCTAAATACATTGGAATCTGTGTTTGAGATGTCTTGGGATAGCACTGGCTCTTTGGCTTTGAAACAGAAATAAGCACTGCCCCCTAGAGTTGGGAACAACTGGCATATACTGTATGTGTGTGGGGGAACTTTTATCTTTACCTATAGATACACTCTGTGAACTGCTAGGGGTGGCTATCTTAGACCTCATCCTCCCTACCAGTCTTCCCAAGGTCCTCTGTCTCTTTACCCTCTGGGATAGAGCAACTTCTGGCACTACCAGACTACATTTCACCATACTGGGGAAGACCAACTAGGGTCTCCTGCTTGGGCAGGGGGTTGGACTAGATGACCTGCAAGGTCCCTTCCAACACTGTTAATGAGAAATATAGTTCTTCTGTCATCAAAAAAAGATAGTGGTCTGTTTTCTTTTTCCTATACAACGGGGAAGAAAGAAAGAAAAAAGGTAGCCAGATAAAGTCCTTATCAAAAGAATACAGACGCATTCTAAGGTTTTTTTTTTAAAAAGGGACTTAATTAAGATCAGAAATGGGGAAGATATTAGATAGGTGATGTCTTATTGAAATAGGCAGATTAAACACTGTAGTTTATTCTTTGCCTTGCTAAGAAATGTAGTGATGATTTTACACCTTCAATCACGATCTCCTCAGAATCCCAAATATTATATTGTATTTTATCATACAGGAAGCGTCCTTCTTTAGCACTGGTTGGTTTTACTTTAGCAGACTTTGGAGCCTTGTCTTCCTCACCTTGGTTAATTTCTGGAGTTGGAAGATCCCTCACTAAATTCCCTTGAAACACCCTGTTTGCCTTTCTGTCATTCACTCTACCTATCACCAGCTCACACTTTGATTAGACTGTCCTTATCATCATCATCATCATTGATGACTCCATAATACCTTGTGGGTTGGAGGCTGAGCAACTGACTGGAGCTAGCAGAGTGTTTCCTGGCCAGATGTCCTTCCTGATGCCAATGTGGAGATTTGTCCCCAGGGAGAAAAATATCTGCCTCTACCTAAGATTGAACTCACAGCCTCCTGATTGTGAAGTGAGAGCACCACCTCTAGGCCACCGCACCACTCCCATCGGATGGTTCTTATCTCCATCTCTAATTTTCTTTTAAATAAGTTATTTTTGTCTCAGCATTTGACACAGCAGCTGGAAAGGGTCTGAATTCTTCATTGTGTTGTGCAGACTTAAGTAGCTCTCTCTGACCGCTCTATGGGCTTCGCTTTGGTCTTTGTGAAACTTCAAGATGCTATTCAACCCATGCTATGGTCATCTTCTTTGAGTGAGATTTCTCTAAAGAGGTTTTTGCTCCATATCTAGAGTGCAAAGCATTCTTTTTCCCAACTGGCATTTAATAATATCATTTGGCAATGCAAAAAGGAAGTGCCTACCTCACACCAGGGTTCTTTAATTTACTAAGGAGATAAGCATCAGATTGTTATCTCTGAATTAATTGCCAAGTCTTATCCTTGGCATTTAAGGGAATCTCTATAAACCTCAGGAATTTATGTCAGCAGATACTTCACAGCTAACATTACCTGCAGAGAATGTTTATGTCCTTTGCCACATCAAGATGATTTTGCTGAATTTTAATTACCTTTATGCTTTACCTGGCTGATTGCCCACTTATCTGCAAAAAATTAATTATAACAAAGAAATAATATTAAATCCTATTGGCTGCATTTAACTTGCACAATGTGAGTTGTTATTGTGTTCCCAATAACAAGCATTTGTAAGGACTCAGGGTTTTGTGGAAGACTCTTTGTGATCATATTATCAAAGTTAGGCTTAATAAATTAATAAAAAGCAAACATTTTAACTCATTTATGGAACCCCTTCAATCTTTCTTTCCTATAAATCATGATTAAACTAGTATTCTTCAAAATGATCTAAACCTATTTTTGAAATAAGGAAGGTGACTACAGATTTCAAAACTAGCCAGAATCCACCTTAGCCCATGTTTTGATACCTTGATGTATTCTAAAGTGGATTGCCACTTCTGATTAAGTGAGGACCTGTGATTAATTCAAGATTTGGCCTGGTTAAATTTGCTGGAAGAAAAATTGGTTGCCTGCTGTTCCGAATCATATTGGGTTTTTTCTAAACTCCTCTTTCAAACACTTCTAAACTGATATGCATAGTATATTTCAAATAGGTGTCACATGAAAACAGTATCAGTGGTCAACCAAACAAGAGGGGTTGATCCAAATTTTTGACAGTGAACGTTTAACATCCTTGCATATTGTGATACTTTGATGAAGAATACATGCTACGGACCTCATATGTTCCTATTACTTTCTGCAGAAATGATTTCTTTTGCCAGCGGAAGAAGTGAAGTAAATTTCCTACCCATTGAGCTTTATCACTTGAATTGGATAGAAATGTTATTTGCATGCATGGGCTATTTTAATCACTCCTAATGGATCTTTGAATGACACATTTGTCCTTAAGTCTTCTTTAACCTCCAATACTGCTGAGATCAGGGTTAGTTTCAGTAGCATCTGGAGATGTCATTTTATTCATCTGTTCAGAAATCTAGTAAAGGTTGGCATCCTCTTAATCCATTGCCAATTGCTTAAGTGTACTGAGACTCATTTTATTCCTTGTTAAAGAATCTTTAAACTTAAACCGAGTTTCCCTCACAACTTATACAATTACTTTTCAGTTTTTAGTTCATTTTCCTCTTTCTCCACAAATACTTGGTTTATGCTGAGAAGTAATTAATCCATTTTCCATTCTCCATCTCTTTTAGAACAAACACAGAATGAATATTTTGTGAGCCAATATTTTGAAGACCCAGTGATGGCTAACCTTTTTTGGCTTGTGTGCCAAAAATCTGGGGAGCGCAGGGGGGGGTCATGCGTGGGCGTGCCACACCCATAATGCTATGTGCGTGACCCCCTGCTTTTGGTGCAGTTTTTTCACCCTCCCCAGACTCCAGAGGCTTTCTAGGAGCCTGGGGAGGGTGAAAACAGCCTCCCCTCCCCACCTCCAGAGGCTTCAGGAGCTTCCCTGAAGCCTCCAGAGAGCGAAAAATGGCCTCAAAAGAAGGCATAAATCAGTTAGCCCATGCACACAAGCATAATAATAAATAATAATAATAAATTTTATTTGTTACCCGCGCTCTCTCCCCAGGGGACTCGAGGCGGGGCACAGGAAAATTAAAAAACAGTAAACACAACAGAATACATAATTTAAAATCACAATTAAACAACAAATCCTGCGCTAAAAACATCTATAAAAAACTAAAAAACTGTCCCTAAAACCCCTAAGCACTAAAACCTAAAAACCCCAGGACAAGGAGGCTATCCCAAGCCGGCCAGACGGAAAAAGTAGGTTTTCAATTTAAGACGGAAGGAGCGGAGGTCCGTGGTCGTCCTAATATCGGGGGGAAGGTCGTTCCAGAGGGCCGGGCCCGCCACAGAGAGAGCCCTTCCCCTGGGTGTCGCTAGCTGACATAGTCTAGTGGACGGCACCCGGAGAAGCCCCGCTCTGTGGGAGCGAATCGGCCGTGAGGATGTATGGGGCAGGATCCGATCCTGCAGATAGCTAGGTCCCGAGCCATGGAGCGCTTTAAAGATGATAATTAACACCTTGAAGCGCACCCGGAAGACGACAGGTAGCCAGTGCAGCTCGCGCAAGAGCGGTGTTACATGGGTAGACCTAGCGGTCCCCATAATTGCTCGCGCGGCTGCATTCTGGACTAGCTGAAGCCTCCGGGTGCACCTCAAGGGCAGCCCCATGTAGAGAGAGTTACAATAGTCCAGTCGGGATGTCACGAGAGCATGAGTGACTGTGCAAAGGGCGTCCCGATCCAATAGGGGGCGCAATTGGCGAACCAGGCGAACCTGGTAAAACGCCCTCCTGGCCACGGCTGTCACTTGATCTTCCATGGACAACCGGGCATCCAGGAGGACACCCAAATTGCGCGCCCCATCCACAGGGGCAAGATGTTCGCCCCCTATGGCCAGCGATGGAGTGAGCTGGTTGAATCGGGCTGCCGGAAACCACAGCCACTCGGTCTTGGTCGGGTTGAGCCTGAGTCCGTTACTTCCCATCCAGATCCGTACAGCTTCCAGGCACTGGCACATCACCGCTACGGCATCGTTGGGGTGGTTTGGGGTAGAAATGTACAGCTGTGTATCATCAGCGTACAGATGGTACTCTACCCCAAAACCACGGATGATCTCACCCAGCGGCTTCATGTATGTGTTGAACAGGAGGGGCGAGAGGACCGACCCCTGAGGCACCCCACATGCGAGGGGTCTCGCGGTCGATCTCTGCCCCCCTGCCAACACAAATTGCGATCGGCCAGAGAGGTAGGAGGAGAACCACCGTAAAACGGTGCCTCCCACCCCCAACCCCCCCAGCCGATGCAATAGGATACCATGGTCGATGGTATCGAAAGCCGCCGAGAGGTCTAATAGGACCAGGATGGAGGAACAACCCCCATCTCTGGCCCTCCAGAGATCATCGACCAACGCGACCAATGCCGTCTCGGTGCTATGCCCGGGCCGAAAGCCGGACTGGCGCGGAAAGCCGGACTGGCGCATGCTGGAGCTGGCAGGGCAATGCCTCGCGTGCCCTAAGAAATGGTTCCACGTGCCACCTGTGGCACCCGTGCCATAGGTTCGCCATCACGGTCCTATACAGTCCTAATCTAACATTTCAGTATTCTATTCACAGTTGCAACAAAGCTACAGTTGCATAAGATCTATCTTTAGGATAAATTGTTTCATTGGAAGCATAACTTATATATTAAGAGGGTAGAGTGCCTCCTTGCACTGAATGTAAATATTCCCCAGACCTACACAATAATGGCTTAGCAAAGGCTAAAAGTCTGTAGAGAGTTTCTCAGTCATCCAGGTCACGTTTGGTCCAAAGGTGTTTTTTAGGAGGCAACTGCACTTTCTTGTTTTTACTTTGAGGATGTGTCGCTTCTCATCCCAAAAGCTTCTTCAGCTCTGACAGGATAGTAGAGAATGGAAGGATTTATATTTCTTGCAGACAGCTGATACTTTGCATCCTTTTGTAGTTAAACCTGTGACGTTACGCTGCTGTCACATGACATATCACAACATTTTTCACCTTTGCGAAGCTGGGGTGGGCGTGGCCTGTGCATGATGCATCCAGCCCGTGGGCCGCCAGTGTGACACCTCTGTTTTAGAGGGTTGTTAAAGCACTTGGACTCTGTGTCCTCAGGGTCAGCTGAACAGTGTTCCTGGTTTCTGTAGTCTGCAATTTTTCTCTGGAAATCCATTAGCATAAGCTATTATAAATACAGAAGCCTCAAAAAATATTTGAACCCTAAGAAATTAAAACAGAAGATAATCTTAAAACATATAAAGGTAAAGGAAAAGTTTTCTCTGTCCAGGCATGTCCATCTCTAGGGGAAGGTACTCATCTCCATTTCTTAGCCAAGGGAACCAGAATTGTCTGAAGATACTGCCATGGTCTTGTAACCAGCATGACTATACACAGAATGCTGTTACCTTTCCGCCAAAGTGGTACCTATTTACCTACTTGCATTTGTATGCTTTCAAACTGCTAGGTTTGCAGGAGCTCAGGCAAGTAATGGGAGATCACCCCACTGCATGTTTCTCAGGTCTCAAACCTGGGTGTCAACTTTCCAGCTGACAAGCTTGGTGTCTTTAACCACTGAGCCATCATGACCTCAACAAACATGTATATAGGTGGAAATCTAAAAGCTGTGAGACTCGGACAGGAGTCAGCCACACACGGCTCTGGAGCCACATATGGCATCCCTCTGCTGCAGCTCCCTGGAGTCGGCTCCACAATTGATAGGGTTTTCAGTTAGGACAGGTATAGGAAAAAGGACGCCACATTAGGAGGAGACTCTATGGTGGGCAAAACCAGACTTCCAGTCAGCTCCAGATTTGAGCGGGGGCTTCCAGTTAGGACCTTTGTGGCTCTTTGAGTGTTTAAGGTTGCTGACCCCTGGACTAGGAGAGTCCAGATTTGCCTGAAAATGGTACTTGAACAAAAAAAGACTAACTTGATCTCTCTTCAGAGGGACTGCTGTATTTTCTGATGATTTGTTTTTTGTATATTTATAGTGCCACTATACTCCACAAGGACTGGATTCAGTAAAAGAAAAAAAAATCCACTGGACAATAAATGAATATAACATAACCAAGAAAATCCATAACAAAGCACAATTGCAAATTCAACATTTGCATTAAAGTCGATAATATTAGGGTTCCAAACACCCATTCACCGTGCTTCCACTCTTCTGATTAGTTCCATTATCATAGCTTTCCTGGCTCAGGGACAATTGGATTTCCAGTGGAAAGCTGTTCAAAGGTTGGGTGTTGCTATTGGGGAAAACATTTTTTCTCATTTCCCCACTAAAAATCTTTACAGGGGAGGAAACTTCATCATTATTTTATAGGATGCACAGACAGGATGGATACGATCTACTTGAAGCAGTTGGTCCTCCAGGATCTCCTCCTTCACCGAAAGGTGCAAGGTGCAAATGAGTGTGCAAAAAGAGATTCCTAACACAAGCCATTCCCTTCTTGGTACCCACCAACTAATCATCCCCAGCTGAAACAGTGCAGTCCTGCCTTCTGCCCATTTCCCTAGAGATTTCCAGTGATGGCCTTGGTACAAAAAGTAACTAGTTCCTTGAACTCCATACAAAAATTTCCACAGTGTAGTGAATAATAAATTCTTATATTTTATTTATTTATTTATTTATTTATTCGAATTTATACCCCGCCCTTCTCCTTGTTAGGACCCAGGGCGGTGCACAGGCATTATTTAAAAACCACAATAAATACAATATACATCATTAAAATATATTAAATTATTAACCCGTGCTAAAACCCATATTAAAAACCCTACCAAATTATAATTTATGTATAAAAGTCGGAAATGGGGGACTATCCTAGGCCGGCTTGTTGGAATAAATGCGTCTTAAGAAGTTGGCGGAAGAGGCGGAGGTCCGAGGTAGTGCGAAGGTCGGGGGGTAGGTCGTTCCAGAGGGCTGGACCCGCCACAGAGAAGGCCCTTCCCCTGGGTGTCACCAACTGGCATTGCCCAGCTGACGGCACCCAGAGAAGACCCTCTCTGTGGGAGCGGATCGGACGAAGGGATGTATGGGGCAGGAGGCGGTCTCGTATATAGCTAGGCCCCGAGCCATGGAGCGATTTAAAGATGGTGGTCAACACCTTGAAGCGCACTCGAAAGACCACAGGTAGCCAGTGCAGCTCGTGCAGGAGAGGTGTTACGTGGGCTTGCCTTGAGGCACCCATAACCACCCGCGCGGCTGCATTCTGCACTAACTGTAGCCTTCGAGTGCACCTCAAGGGGAGCCCCATGTAGAGAGTGTTACAGTAATGAATAAAGCCACAAGCAAATGCTAACTATGTGGATTGCTGCTTGAAATTATTTGACTGTCTTTAACAGCGCTCCCACCGCTGTCACACGGACCTTGCTATTTTACACAATTCCCTTTATTCACACAGACTTTAGAAAGTGTCCTCTCTCTCTCTCTCTCCCCCTCCCTCTCTCCCTCTCCCTCTCCCTCTCTTACATTCCATCGCTCTTCACTCTTTGCCATTCAAAAGTTGTTATTATTTGCATCATTGCCCATCCAGAAACAGAAATGATACCTGGTGAATTCCCCACCCCATCTCTGGTCCCATGCTATAAATAATGGACGATGAATAGCAAATTAGCAATGTGCATGCTGTTTGGAAGGAAAGAGCCTGGAGGCTGAAATGTGTTTGCATAAACTATAAGTCAAACAATTACCCAATGACAAATGCTTTCATAAAAATCCAAATAGGTGCGTGGTTCACTCAGGGTAAATGCTAACTTCTCACCTAAATTATTCACAGCAAACAATTGAGCCAAGGAATTTGTTGTTGACAAATCGAAGGTATTTCTTATGGGGGGCTTGGGGATGAATAATTTGAGCTAGTCATACCCAGAGCTGGATTTTAAATCAACTATAATAACACAAGAGAGATTTTATCCGCAATACTCTTGAAACCCTTTTTAATACAGAACATTTAGTAAAAAAAAAAAATCAATGCAATTTAAAAAGTAAAGAGGAGAGAAGAATGATCAAAGTTTGGGGGGGAGAAGGACATTCCAACCATATTCCATCATTGCCCTCTAAAAAAAAAAACTTGACAGAAACGGACTTAAATAGAAGTTCACCTTGGAATTTAAAAAAATGGAAAAGAAGCATTCTCTGGGCCTATTTATTGAATAGTAATTGGGGTGAGTTGATTCTGCTTTAGACGAATAGGAAAAAGAGCATCAACTGGAAGTAATAAATGTTTTTAGCTCACATTAGATAGAAAGCTTAAATTTCAGGGATGATAGAAAGTATATTATGGTCCATAGAATAGTAAGTAGACTATTGCCAATAGACTTGTGCATTGTATGGATTTACCTACTTTCTATAGTTGCCCACCTCAAGCAAGTGACTGTAGGCCACAAACAATCATAAGACAGTTTAAAACAGTTACAATATAAGACAAATCATGTGTGTGTGTGTGTGTGTGTGTGTGTATGTATACATATGTGGCACCTGGGAACAAACAATCACTATGGATATTATGTAAAATATCTGTTTCCATAGTGGAAACAGGGATTGGGTTGGAGAGAGATTTTATAGTCTGCTAAAATGCTTTGCAGCAATTTCTGGATAGATTGTGTGACCTGATGAAGTGCAGAGTGATTTGAGGAAGCCAAGCAAGGTCTTGATAAAAAATAGTGCAATGCAGGGATCATTTGAACTGCTGATAACAAGAGAAGGGAACTCCTAACCCTTGGTCAATGAATAAAGTCCAATGCAACCTCTAAACTCAGCCAAATGGAAATCAGCTCTTTAGAACAGAGTGTAAAGGGATGGGTTTATCCACAATATTAATATAAGTGAAGAATAAAAGTAGGGAAAAAAGTAGTTTCCAAAAATCTTTCTATGAGATGCAAAACAGCTGAATGTTGATTAGACATTCTACCCTACGGAAAGGATTTATATTAGCTATGTGAATAGCCCATTTGTTTCAAGCACAAGTTCATTAAAATTTAAAGGCAAAAATCTCTAAAAGTGGACCCTTCCAGCCACATCCACATGACCCACTGAGGTTAGGAATATGCCGTTCTTGCAAACCCATACTTGAAAGCAACTGTATTAAGTTTGGAGTTTTAAAATAAAATGGAATCCATGCAGAGTACTGAGCCAGAAAAGTTTTTTTAAATACTGTATTGTTTGTGGTTTTTATGTGTATTTTTAATTTCCCTGTGCCCCGCCTCGAGTCCCTTTGGGGAGAGAGAGTGGGTTATAAATTAAATTATTATTATTATTATTATTATTATTATTATTATTATTATTATTATTATTATTATTATTATTATTATTATTATTATTATTATTATTATTATTATTATAGCTCGTGGGGGGGGGGGGGAAGCATTCAGAAGTTGATAGCTTTTGGCCACTGAAAAACATTGATGTAGTCCCTGAACTAAAATATATTTGTCTGTTGAAAACCCTGAACCTCCCACACCTCTGCAGTCTGCTCTGAATAATACAGTTCCTGTTTATGCTTCAAGTGGGCAACACATTTCCCAAGCATATGCAAGCACCTTGAAAAAGAAAATAAAAAATTACAGCCAAGCTGCATCTCTTGTAAGAAACAGTTTGATAGGTATTGTGTAAAACATCTCAGAACCCAGGTGCCATGAAGAGGATAAATATAGTTTAAGCATATTAACATTAAAGTTGCCAGCTGAATTTTCCCCAAAGCTAAGTTGGAGATGAATTTCTAAAGCTTTACTTAGGCAAAAGTATTTGTAGGCATACCGAATTGAGAACAACCAGAAATAATTTCAGTTAACGGGAGAAACGCCATTCTAGAAACAGAAGAAAAAGTCAAGTTGAAATGAACAGTATCAGGCAATCAATGTTGAAGTATCTTGTGAGTGTTATTATTCTGGGAAAGCCAGAATGGAAGTTCAAACATACAAGCTCATTTGGGTGTCTTTGAGCCAACCCTCTTTCTCAGCCCAACTTCTCTTGCAGGATCAGTATGAGGATAGAATGATGGATGATGACATTTTGAGCTCCCATAAGGAAATGTGGGATATGCAGGTAGTAAACACTTGAAATGCTTAGATTTCAGACCCTGTTCCAGCCTATACAAGAATTCAGAAGTCCTAGCAGAGTCTACCATTACTGGAGCTAATGGGGTTACTATTAATGGTGGTTGCTTGATGTAAGGCATAATGAGCCTTGGGCTGTACCAGTATTTCTCAGCAACTTTAAGATGTATATATTCTATAGTCCTGCAAATAATAACTACTTACATACAAGATAACCCAGGCCTGCTCAAAATCTTAAGGAAGATGGAGCTCCTTCATATTTACCATACATTATTTATTTACCTATTTTCTCTCCCTCTCTCTCATCCATCCATCCATCCATCCATCCATCCATCATCTATGAAATTTATATGGCTGCCTACTCGCTCACAGTGACTTTAGGCAACTTACAGGCAATAAAAATACAGTATAAGGGGGGGCAGTATTCCCCCCACCCTGAGGGACAACATAGAGTCAAATAAGCCATTTGACAGGGTCCATCCCACTCTGGGTTCCCCAGTCCCACTGGCAAAACCAAGTCTTCAGGGCTTTACAAAAGAGTGTCAAAGTGGGGCCAGTCTAATTTCTGAAGAGATGATAGTCCCAAGGGAGGGAGGCACCAGAGAAGGCTCTTCTGGCTCCTGCCAGGTTTACCTCCTTAGGGGATGGGACCCGTGACATTCCTTGCCTCTAACCACTGAGTGGTTCTAACCACTGAGCCACTGTGGCATCTCTTCTTGTTTCATGTAATTATCTATGGAATCCCCACGTACCAGGGGATGTGGCCCAGTACCAGACCTTGGCACATTTGAAACTGAGCCATGCAAGTAGCATGGGTGTAAAGCTCATTGGTATGAATGGCGGGTATGTGCGCCCTCCACTTTGCGCAAATGGAGCTGCTTGTGTGCACATGCTGCTCGCATGTAACCATCCCCTGTCTCCCCCACTGGTCTACCAATCTGGAAATAATAATAATAATAATAATAATAATAATAATAATAATAATAATAATAATAATAATAATAATAATAATAATAATAATAATAATAATAATAATAATAATAATAATAATAATAATTTAATTTATAACCCGCTCTCTCTCCCCGAAGGGACTCGAGGCGGGGCACAGGGAATTTAAAATACATACAAAATCACAAACATAGTACAATATTAAAATAAAATTAAACTAACCCTGCGCTAAAATCCCATATTAAAACTAAAAATTAATCGTTAAAAACCTTAAAAACAGTTGATTACCCTAAGCCAGGGGTCTGCAAAGTCGGCTCTTTTAAGACTGGTGGACTTCAACTCCCAGAATTCCCCAGCCAGCTATGCTGGCTGGGGAACTCTGGGAGTTGAAGTCCACCAGTCTTAAAAGAGCCGACTTTGCAGACCCCTGCGCCTAAGCCAAGCAGAAAAAGTGTGTTTTTAATTTTTCGGCCAAGCAGAAAAAGTGTGTTTTTAATTTTTGACGGAAGGAGCGGAGATCCGTAGTTGTTCTAATTTCAGAGGGAAGGTTGTTCCAGAGGGTCGGGCCCACCACAGAGAAGGCCCTTCCCCTGGACGTCGCCTGCTGGCACAGCCTAGTGGACGGCATCCGGAGAAGTCCCTCTCTGTGGGAGCGAATCGGCCGCAGGGATGTATGGGGCAGGATACGATCCCGCAGATAGCTAGGTCCCGTGCCATGGAGCGCTTTAAAGATGATAACCAACACCTTGAAGTGCACCCTAAAGACGACAGGTAGCCAATGCAGCTCGCGCAGGAGCGGTGTTACATGGGAAAACCTAGAGGTTCCCATAACTGTCCGCGCGGCTGCATTCTGGACAAGCTGAAGCCTTTGGGTGCACCTCAAGGGGAGCCCCATGTAGAGAGCATTGCAGTAGTCCAGTCGGGATGTCACGAGGGCATGAGTGACTGTGCAGAGGGCGACTGCACAGGAGGAAGACTGGGGACTGCTGCCATGTACAATATAATTGATCTGTGGGGTTCCATTTGCTTTCAGCTCCCCACTTCAAGCAACACCAGTGAACTTGGAATTCCAGTTGGAGTCCTGCTCCACAAGGATGGTCAGTTTTCTTTCTTCACTACAGAATAAATATTTGCTCTTTTTTTAAAAAAAAAATCTGCTTGTTAGTTTTTAAAGCCTGTTTGCCATTCAGCTTCTGGAAAAAAATCTTTTTAAAAAAAACTATAATTCAACTGTCAACAGCCTGGGAATTCTGCGAGTTGAAGTTCAGATATCTTAAAGTTGCCAAGATTAAAAGAAATACTGGTCTAAAACCAATTAAGATCTTTGAGGCTGGAATCTTTCATCTACTTTGTAGTTACCATTAAGTTCCTCCTTTACTAAAATCACGTCTGAAAAATGAAGTTCTCCTTCAGCTTTCATTTAAATCAGGGGTCTCCAACCTTTGCAACTTTAAGTCTGAAGGACTTCAGCTCCCAGACTTCTCCAGCCAGCTTTGCTGGCTGGAGAAGTCTGGGAGCTGAAGTCCTTCAGACTTAAAGTTGCAAAGGTTGGAGACCCCTGATTTAAAGACTTACCTAGATGAACAGTTTTGATTGTTAATAACTAAAAATAATTACAAATAAAATTCTACATATTTTGAGAAGAGGCAGCATTGTGCAGTGCTTAAAACGCTGGACAAGAAGCAGGGGGATTTGATTTCTAGTCCACCTTCAGTCACAGAAACTCACTGAGTGACTTTTAGCCAGTCACTCCTTCTCAAATCTACTCAGTCCATCAGATAGACATATGAGACAATCTGTGGTTTGTGGGCAAGCTGTGGCCATTTCTTTGATTTAATTTAAAAGGTTTAGCAATGAAATTATGCCTACATTTGAAACCAGGCTTACATGCAGAGGAAAAAATGGGAGGATTTTTTTTTTTAAGAGTTGCAAGCCATTTTCAAAATTGGCTTCTCATATTTCTTTCATCTATAGTGACTCTAATATCCAGACTTCCCTGCCAGCATAACCATTGGGCTGCAGCCCATTTTCAAGACAACTGAATGATTGTTCCTTGGAATATTTTAAGATACACAGGACAGGACAGGCAAAGCAAAACTCTTACTCATTTGCAAGATCCTACTCTCTACAGACATTCCAGGTTAAAACTGGAATGATCACACATTCAATTTAAAAAAAAAAGCCCCAATTAGATAAAATAACTTAGAATAACTTAGAAAACCCCAGAATGTAGTTCTTTCAAATATCTAGATATCCTAAAGGGCAATTAATTCTGTACAGTGACAGTTTTACTGTAAACACCTTTATCAAAGGAGAGTTGGTTTTATTTATGACTAGCTGATAACCCAGTGTTGCCTGGGTATTTATTTTTTTATCCTAATCCTGTATTAAACAGGAAAAGCCCTGATTTCGAGGAAAATTAAATTAGTTACAAATGTTTTCCCCGTGCCCCAGTAATGTTGTATTGATCATGGCCATACATTTGTCCTCAAAGATAATCAAAGCCTTGTTAAAAATTTCCGGACCAAACATAATTTCTAATGTTGGGTTTTTCCCCTCCCAAGAGAGAGCCTCCTTGTGGAATACTGTGAAGCCCTTACCATGGCCACTCCACTGCACTGTACAGTAGAAGTCATTTTACAACAGTATGGGAGAAGCCATTTTAAGACACAACAGGCTGTATCTTCACAGAACATCCCTCCCTGAGGGGTGTTAGGAGTGTCTTAACCCCACAGTATTTGTTTCCAGAGCGTAAGTCATCTTTGTACTAAATTTGGTTGAAATTGCTCAAGGCATTCCAGAGTTATGCTGGAACACACACACACACACACACACACACACACACACACACACACAGGCACACAAAGGCACATACACACACACACACACAGACAGAGAGAAACAGAGGCAGAGAGACAGACAGAGAGAGAGAGAGATTATATACAATAACAGGCTTCAGAAATGTCTTGTACTTTTAAGAAGATTGCTTTGACTATTGTGTAAGAAGAGGATTGCTAACTCTGACAAGTCATTGTGCAGGACAGAGATTCATTCCGATTAAGGTCAATAGCTTAGTGTTGCTTAAAATTACTACTGTATTATTCTGTTCTTTCCTCTACAGTAGTTCTTAATGATGCAAGCAAAAAGTATAAAAAGTTTGCAATTGATTATGTGCTATCAAGTCATTTTTACTCCTAGCAGCCACATAGATAGATTTTCTCTGTGACAATCTATTCCTTAGCTCTTCCAATGGCTCATTGGTCATTTATGCCTTGAGAGAGAATTCCATGTTGTTGTTTGATGATTTATTGGTTTGTTTTCTTGGCTGTCCATGGCCTTCCTAGGAGTCCTCTCAAACAATAAAGTTCCAAACCAATACCATCAAGGTGGAACTAAAAACCAAGCTGGGTCTCTTGGCAGCATTCTTAGCTACAATAAATTCTCTAGAAGCTGAAAGAGTCTGATTATTGGGAAGAATCAGTTGTTGAACCCAGAACCAGCTTTTAGGATATACTAAGGATTACATAAACAAGGTCTCTGGGTCTGTGCAAATCTGCCTTGCTTGGATCCAGGTGAGAGATTCAAAAATTGAGAGCAATTGTGAAATTGAGCTAATCAATTTGATTTGAGTAACTTCAAGATTTGATTTTTTTTTAAATGTTCATAAACTGTCATGGAAAAAATAGAAATGTCTGCATATGCTTTGTTTTTGGCAGAGGGGAACGAAAATAGCAGGAGTACTAAATTCCGCATATGACATTAATTCTCATAGCAAGGTTGAGAAAAGCACAGCAGAATCATTCCCAAACTGCCTAGCACCAAGTCTCGGAGCTGATCCTCACATCCAGCTACCTGTAGTGAGAAGATGTCTCAATAACCATTTTTAGAAAACTGTAGAAAATGATGTCTCCTCTAGTGCATCTTCAACCCACTGCAGAAATAGCTTAAAGTTTCTAGGTAGCTGTTCAAGTTTTAAACAGAAAGTGTTTCTTCTCTTCTTGAAATATATATTAGATTTGGTCAGCTTCTATGGGTCACTAAAGGATACTTTGAGCATGGTCCCTCTTCTCCCGCCATTGAGCATTACCAGGGGTGGGTTGCTGCTGGCTTTACTGCTGGTTTGGTATGAGCAAAAAATTGTGTGTGCATTTGCACATAAATAGATCTGTGCATGCGCAAAAAGTATATATATATATATATATTTGTTCAAGGAAAATTGTTCTGTGCATGTGCCAAAAATCAAGATGGCAGCGCCATAGGAGAACCTGTTTGGGAGCGTGGCAGGCCTGGATCGCTGCCGGTTCTACTGAACTACTACCAGTTTGGCTGCACCAGTCTGAACCAGTAGGAACCCACCACTGAGCACTACCCTGTATGGTTACTGTGGCTTGGACAGCTAGAAAGACCCAACATTTTGCTCCTACTACTATATATCATTTTTGTTCACCTATCGAGTCCTTGCCAAGGGACCTGGGAAAAGCACATGTGCATGTTAGATGGTGTTAGAGCAGGGGTGTCAAACTCGATTTCATTGAGAGCTGTATCAGGGTCCTTGGAGGGCCGGGGTGGGCGTGGCCATGGTGGGTGTGGCCAGTTTGACATCACTTGTGTCAGGGACGCCTGTGGTGGCCCGAGCACTCTGCCAATGAAAACTGGCTCCCGAGCTCCATTTTTGGCCACAAAAACCTCCTGCTGCCCTGTGCCAGCTTGGGGGAAGCTGTTTTTTTCTAGCAGAGACACCACAGACCAATCTTTCATTGTTTCCAGGGTGGCCCTATGGGCCAAATCAAAACAACCCGTGGGCCGAAGCCAGCCAGCCTTCAGTTTGACACCCGTGTTAGGGGGATCATCCCAGAATGTGAGCTGTTCCAAGTAACACTGCTTTTTGCAATTGTAAAAATCGTAAATTGCCAATGCCAATGGTGTTCAAGTGGTACTCCAGTTGTTTTCATATTAATTTTTATATATTTACTGCACCTCCACAATTGTGCTAGACCTGTTTTGAAACAGATGCTAAATGATCATTTGGAAAAGTGGTAGACTGATCTGTTTTGTCTTTTAAGGCATGGCGCTGTGATTTATTTGAACTGGGAACGACAGCTTGGTTCTGCAAGCTGTTTATTGCTGGTTCCCTCCCAAATGAGTGCATTGGGAGTTTTCAGCTGCTTCTGCTCAAAGGGATTTTGCATGGTCATTCTGTCAACGCCACATCCTTAAGGACAGCTAGGATCTGGCTAAATCTAGCACTCATTCAGTCAGTGTCTAGAGATTTCAATCGATCTCAATCACTGTGGGCTTTCAATATACAATTAAACTCAAGAGCATCTACCAGATTGTCTGCCTAGACCCTAGAACAGGGGTTCCCAAACTTGGCAACTTTAAGACTTGTGGACTTCAACTCCCAGAATTCTCCAGCCAGAATTCTGGGAGTTGGAGTCCACAAGTCTTAAAGTTGCCAAGTTTGGGAACCCCTGCCCTAGAACTTATAATGAGAGTGTTGCAAGTGGAGCTGAGCTGTCCCTGAAAGATTCTGTTAACATAAATAGAGCAAAGTTAAGGCTTTAATGATTAGGGGACTGGAGGCTAAAACATATGAAGAATGGTTGCAGGAACTGGATATGCCTAGTTTAATGAAAAGAAGGAGTAGGGGAGGCATGATAGCAGGGTTCTAGGGGGACAAAGAACCTAGAAGTAAGGAGAAATTTCCTGACAGTTAGAACAATTAATCAGTGGAAGAACTTGCCTCCAGAAGTTGTAAATGCTCCAACACTGGAAGTTTTTAAAAAGAGGTTGGATAACCATTTGTCTGACGTGGTATAGGGTTTAGTCCTTTCCAACTGGAGGGAAGGAGGGAGGGAGAGAGAGAGAAAGGGAATGAGAGAAAGGGAATGGGACAGAGAGAAAGAGAGAGAGAGAGAGAAAGAGAATGAGAGAAAGGAAGAGAGAGAGAATGGGAGAGAAAGAGAATAAGAGAGAGAAAGAGAATGAAAGAGGGAGAGAGGGAAAGAGAAAGAGAGAATGGGAGAGAAAGAGAATGAGAGAGAGAGAGAAAGAGAATGAGAGAGAGAAAGAGAATGAGAGAAAGAAAGAGAGAGAGAAAATGAGAGAGAAAGAGAATAAGAGAGAGAAAGAGAATAAGAGAATGAGAGAGAGAGAGAGAGCATCAAAAAGCACTCTGAGATTTAAGTAAATAATAAAACTCAATGGATGGTATTCATATCCTGCCACCTGATCTGTTATATCACTCATTATTGACACTTACCTGTGAAAGTGAATGAAAGATTACAGAGCCTGTAAGGACATCAGAAACAATAGAACGTCTATTAAATTCTCTTTCAAGGTGCTTTGGAGACTCCCGCTTCAACTTGCTGCTTAGACTCAGGTCTCCACTGACCCTAATGGTTAGGTTTGACTAAGGAGTGAGAGTGATGTATAGTAAAGATTGGAGGAAACCAGTTAAAATTCCTTTTTTTTTTAAAGGGGACAGTTGACAATAAGTACTCTAAAAATAAGCTTCTTGTATTAGAAACAATCTGAGAAGGCTGCAAAGAAAAGCTATACCGGGTCAATCCCTGATCAAGATAAGACTGCAAACTTCTAAAGGGTTTCACTAGATGCTAAGGGCTTGCTTTCCACATCTGCTATTTGGATTGATCTCTCGCAGCATTTCAGTAGAGGAATGATTATTGCTTTCCCCCCTCATTCTGTCTCCTTAAATCCAATCATCTCACCGAGGCTACCTTTCTCTAAATCCATTACAGCTGTGTAAAGCTTTAGGAAAGTGCTGTGATTTGATAAAAACTTCAGCCAAGGCCATCTCATGGAAACATATGTGCAGTTGCTGGAATTCTTGCCTAATAGCCTAATTACCTTTTTCTGCAATCAATCTATTCGTTGGGAGCTTATATTCTTGGGTGCCCATTCATCTCTACTGTCCATTCCTGCTTTCTAAAAAGAAACAAAGGAAGAGACAATCATGGTGGGTCTATCTATGGGTGTGGGAAGTTATCACCCATCTCTCTCCCAGAAAAATGAAATGCCCTAGGAAATATTGAAAAGGCAGAATATTATATTTCCCCAGATGTGAAAAGGAAGAAACATGTTTTGTCTCCTGCAGTCTCCTGCCCCCCCCCTTCCCTTTGTCAATGGGCCATAAAGCAACCTGGGCTAGTCCACTTTACATAATAAAGAGTTCTCCTCTTCAGCTCCAGAGTCATGGGATTAAGGTAGGACTGGCCTTACCAAACCTGGACTCAGCCCATGGGAGCCTGGCAACCAATCAGAGTACACTTCTTACACAGGAACAAGAAACAGATAGGTGGGGCCAAACAGTTGATAAAAAGCCCTGCAAGCCCCTTGCTCAGCCCTTCTCTTCCTGTCCACCAACATTGAAGCATGTGAGCACCTTTTCTGTTCAGGACTCCAGCCATGTGGTCCTGTCCACCATTAAACCATCTTTCCAAGCAGCCTCCATGTCTCCAGTGTCTTCTTCCCCACTTGGAGCCGAACCCAGAAGGACATTTCCTTACTACATGGGTATTTTCCTCCTCACTGAACAGACCTGCCTTCTGGGTCCCTTTCCCCACTACCCCCAAATCTTGTTTCAATTAGCCCAGCACTGGAAAAGCTTCCAAAAAGCAGAGTTTGCCTTTTTATTACTTAGTCCATTTTCTGATAGTTTCTTAAGCGGAATCTTGCCTTGTACCTGCCCTACGCAACACTAAACTCTGAATTCATGAAGCTTGCTGATCGCTCCATTATTATGCGGAACAGAAGGCTTTTAAGCTTTTCTGCATTTAGATTCCCTTCCCTTTCCTCTTATCTCCTGCTGTTAATTTCTCTTGCTTATTATTTCTTACTCCTTTGCTGTCATTTGCATAACACCGCTTACCCCAGAAGGGGGGGGGGAAGCATTACTGATATGAATGTTAACAGCCATGCACTACAAGGGATATGATTGCACTTAGCTTAGTTTTAAATATCATCAGTGGGGTGGGGAGGAAAGGGGGGGGGTGTAGGAAGCAATAATGGTGGTGAATGGAACCTGAGATTGGTCTTCCTGCTCATTTGAGAGTAATCATGCAGAGAAAGGGGAATTCAATTGCTGCACTGAGGAATGTTTGCAAGCGATCAATCCACTTACTTCAAAATAGTCGTGCATTTTGTAGCATAAATCCAGAGTGAAATCACGAGGAAGCAGAATGAGGCCTGCAGGTAAAATGGGGATCAGCAAGAGTTGTGTTTTGTTCCCTCCTGCCCCATTGTTATCTGTGCCCGCTCCACTCTTTAAAGCAGGGATGTCCAAACTTGGGAACTTTAAGACTTGTGGACTTCAACTCCCAGAATTCCCCAGCCAGCATACCTTTCTGGGGAATTCTGGGAGTTGAAGTCCACAAGTCTTAAAGTTCCCAAGTTTGGACATCCCTGCTTTAAAGCAATGAATTTCAAAAATTGCTTTACAACTTCATGGAATGGGGGTGAAAATGGCTTTAAAGCTTGTGGGAAGCACCCACCTCCCCAAGAATAAAATATTTTGGGACTATTAAAAAGTAGGACAGTGAAGGAAGTTAGCACCCACCCTTCTCCTAGAAGAATGAAATATCCTAGGAAATATTGAAAAGGCAGAATATTATATTTCCCTGGATAAGAAATGGAGAAACATGTTTTTTCAGCAGGAAACAGACTCACTCTTAATAGCCCCCCCCCCCCTTTCTCAATGGGCCATTAAGGGCCCTGAGCTAGTTTACTATGCATAACAAAGATAGGATTAGTTTTCTACAGAAACTCACCACAAGGCATCTGGGAACTCAACCAAACTTGGACTCAAAACCCAGCCTAGAGAGTTGCCCCTGCATGGCTCCATATACAGTAATACTCTCCCCACAGTTGTCCTGGAAGGGAAACGCTTGTAGTCCTTGACTTAAACCACAACTGAGCCCAAAATTTATATTGCTAAGCAAGTCCAGTTGTTCACTGTTACCTTTTTTGCCACAGTTGTTAAGTGAATCATTGCAGTTGTTAAGTTAGTAACATGATTGTTAAGTGAATCTGGCTTCCTCATTCACTTTACTTGTCAGAAGGCCTCAAAAGGTGAGCACATGACCCTGGGACACTGCAACCGGCATAAATATAAATCAGTTGCCAAGTCTCTGAATTTTGTTCAGGTTACCATGGGGATGCTACAATGGTCATGTGAAAAAGTCACAAGTCACTTTTTTCAGTGCTGTTATAACTTCGAACAATACTAAATGGGCTTTGGTGAGTCGAAAACTACCAGTACAGAAAAATTCCATAGAAACGGTTGCAGGAACTGGGTATGTCTAGTTTGATGAAGAGAAGGACCAGGGGAGACATGATAGCAATATCTTAGAGGGTGCCACAAAGAAGAGGGAGTCAAACTATTCTCCAAGGCACCTGGGGACAGGACAAGAAACAATGGGTGGAAACTAATCAAGGAGAGAAGCAACTTAGAACTAAGGAGAAATTTCCTGACAGTTAGAACAATTAACCTCTGGAACAGCTTGCCTCCAGAAGTTGTGAATGCCCCAACTCTGGAAGTCTTTAAGAAGATGTTAGATAGCCATTTGTCTGAAATGGTATAAAGTTCCTGCCCACGCAGGGGGTTGGACTAGAAGACCTACAAGGTCTCTTCCAACTCTGCTATTGTATTGTATTGTATTGTAAAACCCAATACTGTCCCATGATATGGGTGCATTGAAACCACAACTCATGTTCCTTTATATTGCTAGTTCTACAGGGACGTTCACCACGAATCAATTATACCCATATTTAAATTTTGTGGACACTGATAATTTTACCTTCACAATCTGTTAAACAACCACGCTAAATTTATTTTCTTACATATAAGCTTTGCCCAAAAATGGTTCACGATCATTCTTGTTGTTAGGGGATAGTTTTATTCATTTTTTGAATATACTTTCATTGGTCAATAAGTATTTTTTTTTAAATCACCAAATATCAGAGAGGAAACAGATGGGATGGAAAATGAGTTTAAAGTCAACATGTTAGCCAAGAAAATTATCATAAAGTCTGCACAGCATTGACTTAGGGATGGTGAGTTCCAACATGTGGAAAGACTTGGAAAATAAGTGTATCTGTGAGTATAATGTTGTTAGTACAAAATTCACAGTGTTCTTAATTCTGTATTGCTCGGGGCACAGTTCCTTTTGATCAGCAGTGCAATAACAGAGAATGTTGCCAGGTGACAAATCTGCCTTTTATTATTCCTACCTCTACTTTTTTAGCCATTCGTTCCAAAGAACCATTAATGTAATGCAGAATGACAGCTAACATGTTGTCAGCCAATTAGAGTACATGTTGGGCTCTTGCCAAAGACTGAGGCTGAAGCCTGCATGGTTGTATGCGCCCATGAAGCCTCTGCCCCAAAGCAATGTACTGGAAATGTTACATCCCCAGCGACTGATCCACTTTTTTTTTGCCTCTGGACTATTCCATCCTTTAAACATGGTATCATGCTGTCTTTCTAGAGTAGCAGAAAGTTTGCAGGTACAAACTGGGCAAGTGGTGGAATATGTCCCAAAGGAATTCCTTATTCAAACAATGATTTGGTTCAGTTGGGGAGTTTACATATAAGAAATGTTTGGGTTCTTAGCCAAGCCTCCATTTTCCCGAACTCCTGAGTAATCTTAAATCAAGAACAGTATCAAGGGCTCGTCAGTATGAAGCTCTTTAGTCCTGTAGCTGCAAAAATGGGCCCAAGAACTCAAAGTCAACCACTCCAAACTCAATTGCAGATTGAATTCAACCGCTTACAAAATCCTGAGAATGGGAAACAGTTGACGTATGGCAGCACATTACATAAGGAAAGCATTGAGGCCAGTGGAACTGTACCCTCGCTAGTTTCCCCCTTGAGGGGTTCAAAAAATTAGGTTGTTAAACTAAATGTGCGAAGCTTCTTCTCTGGTAACATGGTGCTGCAACTAAGGCATACAAAACCTTTACCAGACCAATTCTCGAATACAGCTCATCTGCCTGCAATCTACACTGTATATCGGACATTAATACAATTGAGCAAGTCCAGAGGTATTTCATGAGAAGAGTATGTCACTCCTCTGCTTGCAATAGAATCCCTTGTACCACCAGGCTCGATGTTTTGGGCCTAGACAACCTGGAAATATGCCGCCTACAGTCTGACCAGTGGTGGGTTTCTGCAGGCTTGCACCTACTCGCGAGAGCCGGTTGGTGAAATTTAGAGAGCCGGTGAGAGGGGGTTCCACCGGCGTACCTGGAAGTAAATCTGGCCAGCCGCTGCCAGTGACCCAACGGGAAGGAAAGGAAAGGAAGGAAGGAAAGAAAGAAAGAAAGAAAGAAAGAAAGAAAGAACGAACGAAAGAAAGAACGAAAGAAAGAAAGAAAGAAAGAAAGAAAGAAAGAAAGAAAGAAAGAAAGAAAGAAAGAAAGAAAGAAAGAATTTATCATCACAATTGAGTCCAAAATTTTGGTTGCTAAGCAAGAGCGTTGTTAAATGAGTTTCACCACATTTTAAAAGCTGGCCACTCCCACCCTGTCACATGACTGCCAAGCCACGCCCACAAAATAGGCCACACCTAAAGAGTAGATTCTAAAAAATTTGAAATCCACCACTGCTACCTACCTACCTACCTACCTACCTACCTACCTACCTACCTACCTACCTACCTACCTACCTACCTATCTATCTATCTATCTATCTATCTATCTATCTATCTATCTATAAATGGCTTTGTGTGTATGTTCCAGCATACCTCTGGAACACTTCAAGCAATTTCAACCAAACTTGGTACACAGGTGGCTTACCCTCTGGAAACAAATACTGAGGGGGAGAGACCCCTCGGTGTGTGTGTTCTGTTAAGATACAGCCTGTTCTACATTAAAAAGGCTTCTACCGTACAGTGACATGGTAAATGCTTCACAGTACTCCACAAGGGGCTCCCTCTGGTAAGGGGGAAAATCCAACATTAGAAATTACGTTTGGTCTGGACCAGTGGTGGCTTTCAAATTTTTTTAGAACCTCTTCTGTATGTGTGGACTGCTTCATGGGAGTGGCTTGCTGGCCATGTGACCAGGGGGAGTGGCTTGCTAGCCATGTAACTGGGTGGGCGTGGCCAACTTGTAAAATGTGGTGAAGCTCACTTAACTTGCTCTTGCTTAGCAACCAAAATGTTGGCTCAAAAATTTGAAACCCACCACTGAGTCTGACCTAAGCATAGTATACAAAATTATCTGCTACAATGTCCTACCTGTCAATTACTTCTTCAACTTCAACCTCAATAATGTTCAAGCAAACAATAGTTACAAACTCAAGGCAAACTGCTCCAAACTCAATTACAGAAAATACGGCTTCAGCAACAGAGTGGTCAGCGCCTGAAATGCTCTACCTGACTCAGTTGTTACATCCTCAAGCTCACACAGCTTCAATCTTAAACTGTCTAGCGTGGACCTCACCACATTCCTAAGAGGTCTGTAAAGGGAGCGTGCATAAATGCACCAGCGTGCCTACCATCCTTGTCCTACTGTCCCCGTTTATTTGTATTCATTTCCTTTGTTCATGTCCATGTTCATACCTATACCTGCTATCTTGTACATGTTTGACAAACTAAATTAAATAAATAAAATCAATAACTGAATTCTGAACAATGGGGGACTATCTTCTTGAGACGTTTGTTCTTTCTAATATTTACAGACATAAATTCCAAACAAAATCCCTACGAGCCACCGTTCTATGAGCTTTGGATTTATGAGGCTTGGGCTATCCCATAATGAATTCTACCCTATTACAATGTATTCATATTAGCAGCTGATACTCATAAAAGCATTGCATCTATCTGCAATAATAAATTGAGCATTGTAGTGTTATCCTGAAAAGAACAGCTATCTAAGGGTTCTTGGGGTCCATAATGTGGGATGTTTCGATTTGGCTATCCAATTTAGATAGCTGCCCATGCATCTTAAAAGATATCTTAAATAGCCATTACAACAGTTAAATATAAATAACACTAGAGGGGAGTGTTTCAAAGATGCAAATTAATGCACTTATCTCACAGGGATTCTCAGACCTGCTGAAATAACTAGGTTTTGAGAAATTTCCAAAAAGTCAATAGGGTGGGGGCTAATTTCATTGGGATGAAACTTCTTAGTAGATAAGACCTATAACAGCGATGGCTAACCTTTTTTGACTCACATGCCAAAAGCGGGGGGAGCGCAGGGGGGTTGTGCGTGGGTGTGCCACACCCATAATGCTATGTGCACGACCCCCTGCTTTTGGCATGCTTTTTTTGCCCTCCACAGGCTCCAGAGGCTTTCTAGGAGCCTGGGGAGGGTGAAAACAGCCTCTCCTCCCCATCTCCAGAGGCTTCAGGAGCTTCCCTAAATAAAGAGGCTTCAGGAGCTTCCCTCCAGAGGCTTCAGGAGCTTCCCTCCAGAGGGCCAAAATGGCCTCAAAAGAAGACCTAAATCAGCTGGCCAGCACACACATGCACGCTGCAGCTGACAGGGCAACGCCTCGCGTGCCCTAAGAAATGGTTCCGCCTGCCACCTGTGGCACCCGTGCCATAGGTTCACCATCACTGACCTATAACATGCCCTCCCTGCCTGTACTTTAATGCAGGGGTCCCCAATCCCCAGTCCGCGGACCGGTGCCGGTCCGTGGCTTGATAGGAACCGGGCCGCAGGGCTGGAGAGGAGGAGGAGGGAGGAGGGGGCAGCCCCCTGGGCAGAGCACGCACTGGATGCGGGAGAGCGCAGGTGCGGCCGTTCGCACCATTGGAGGCCCTAGCCTAGAGGGTCGAGTGAGCCGACTCCCCCCCGCGTGCCCATGCGCCGCCTGTTCCCCCTCCCCCCTGCGTGCGCATGCACTGCCTGTGCCCCCCCCCCCGCTCCTCCTCTACACCAGCCGGTCCGCATAATTTTTTTTAAATGAAACCGGTCCCTGCTGAAAAAAAGGTTGGGGACCCCTGCTTTAATGTATTTAGCCTTTATTGATGCATTAATGATGGTTAATGCAATAGTTAAATTCAGCCAATGCTGGCATTCCACAAACCACTATGAATCAAAAGATGGCTTAGCACAATATGTGAAGACAGTGTGACCATATATGTGTGGGTGACTGCAACCAGGTGCACAGGTGAATATTATAAATTATAATAAGGTTCAGCTATCACTCAAGAATCATTGGTTTGTAATCTCATCTGTGATTAAATGTCAACTCCAAATACAGGAAGAAAGCATCTAATTTACCCAATGTGGATTCAAACTGTCAGTTTCTCTTACATGCAGTATCTGTTAACCTGCCTAGGTTTTTTTTTCCAAATCAAGATTATACAAATTCCACTTGCAACTATTCATGGTTGAGCTACTTAATCGGAAATTAGGTGCCATGAAACATAATCTGATAGTACTGAAATACAGAGTGCAGACATTAAATTTCTTTAAAATTGCCTTTGACAGAAGAAAGAAAGAAAGAAAGAAAGAAAGAAAGAAAGAAAGAAAGAAAGAAAGAAAGAAAGAAAGAAAGAAAGAAAGAAAGAAAAAAAGAGAAAGAGAGAGAGAGACAGAGAGAAAAAGAAAGAAAGAAAGAAAGAAAGAAAAAGAAAGAAAGAAAGAAAGAAAGAAAGAAAGAAAGAAAGAAAGAAAGAAAGAAAGAAAGAAAGAAAATGGAAGGAAGGAAGGAAGGGAAAGAAAGAAAGAAAGAAAGAAAGAAAGAAAGAAAGAAAGAAAGAAAGAAAGAAAGAAAGAAAGAAAGAAAGAAAGAAAATGAAGGAAGGAAGGAGGAAGGGAGGGAAAGATAGAGATAGATGATAGATAGATAGATAGATAGATAGATAGATAGATAGATAGATAGATAGATAGATAGATAGATAGATAGATAGATAGATAGATAGATAGATAGATAGATAGAAAGAGGGAGGGAGGGAGGGAGGGAGGGAGGGAAGGAAGGAAAAGAAAAGGAAGCAAGGAAAGGAAAGAAAGATTTCAGCATTATTAAAAAAAATGCTATTCAGAGAAGGAGCCCAGCTGCTTCTCAGATCTTGTTAATCTCTAATAATCTTCAATTATCAAGTAGAATAGTTGTTTACAGAAGATGACCTTTTCTGGAACTGAAATGTGAGTCAATAGCAGCAGTCCTGAGAAAGGAAAATATTGATGGGAAGAAAAGACAAAGATGACATGATGATTTATGCATTTATTATATAAACAGGGACCCTTGCACTTTCTTTATGGAGACTTGCCTCAGCAGCATAACAGCAGAAGTGGACATCCCCAAGGTGCTACATTGAGTTAATAAGCAGTCTTTTGCAACACAGTAGATTTTCATGCATTTTTATGTGTGTGCCATATATTTGCTTTTTTGACTCAATCAAACACACACACACCCCAATATTTTTGATATAGAACAATTGTACAAGGAAGGAAAAAAATAACTTGTACCATCCAGAAAGCAATTTGAAAATGCAATAATGGTTTTCCTATTTCCTAGACATTTGGCTTTGTTTGTTCTCTTTGCCTCCCTCACTGACTTTTCACTGCTGTTGATTCAGATGGGACGGAGAATTGTGCAGTCTTCAAAATTGTTGTAATTCTTTCTCGTTCTTGGAGAACTTTAGGAATGTTGAAGGGCCACTGCAGTATTAAAAATTGAGTCTGTGGTCCTTTCTGAATGGAGGGGGAGGTTGAACATTCTTTAATCCAGGTGTTCCCAAACTTGGCAACTTTAAGACTTGTGGACTTCAACTCCCAGAATTCTCCAGCCAGCATAGCTGGCTGGAGAATTCTGGGAGTTGAAGTCCACAAGTCTTAAAGTTGCCAAGTTTGGGAACCCCTGCTTTAATCCATAAACTAGCAATAGCAACAGAACTTAAACGCATACGGCCCTTCATAGTGCTTTACAGCTCTCTCTAAGCAGCATACAGAATCAGCATATTGCGTCAACAATCTGGGTTCTCATTTTACTAACTTCGGAAGGATGGAAGGATGAGTCAGTCTTGAGCTGGTCAGGGTTGAACTCCAGGCAGTGGGCAGAATTAGCCTGCAATACTGCATTGTAATTACTGTACCACCACAGTTCCGGGCCATAGAATAAGAGCTATAGAATTTTTTAACAACTTCATGAAAAACGTCTATCTTAACTCCTGCAATGAAACCCAGAAGATAAGTCTTATAGGTCTTTAAAAAAAAAAACTTGTGCAAATTTTTAAGCAAGAGAATGAATCTAAGGTTCATATTCTTAATAATCGAAATCAGAATAGAACTAGAAAGAACCTTGGAGGTCTTCTAGTCCAACCCACTGCTTAAGCAGGAGATCTTATACAATTTGAAGCAAGTGGATGTCCAATCTCTTCTTTAAAATGTCCAGTGATGAAGTACCCACAACTTCTGAAGGCAAGCTGTTCCACTGGTTAATTGTCCTCATTGTTAGGAAGTTTCTTCTTAATTCAAGGTTGCTTCTCTCCTTGATTAGTTTCCATCCATTGTTTCTTGTCCTGCCCACGGGTGCTTTGTAAAATAAGTTGACCCCATATTCTTTGTGGCTGCTATCATGTCATCCCTAGTTCTCTTTACTTCTAGGACAATGTAGAACAGGGGTTTCAAACTCAGTTTAATTGAGGGCCACATCAGGGTTTTGTTTGACCTTGGAGGAGAGGGGGGGCTTGGTCAGCTCAACATCACTTGTGTTGGGGGTGCCTACAGGGGCCTCTTGCAGTGCTTTGCCAGTGAAAATGGAGCTTGGGGAGGCTGCACATGCCCTGTGCCCCGAGATCCATTGTCGCTGTCAGAGGCACCAAGGGCCGGTCCTTCACTGCTTCCAGGGTGTCTCCGCTGGTCAGATCAAAGCACCCTGTGGGCTGCATCTGGCCCACGGGCCTTGTGTTTGACACCCCTGATGCAGAAGATCCTGGACAAACTAATCCCTGCTAGTCTTCTTCAGATGTTGCAATCCAGGATGAATGAAGTGATATATTAAATAAAATATGAGGACCAGCTGTTCTATGTACAGCTGTACATAAATGCGATTGTTAAAAGGTGCAAACTTGCCTGATCGTCTGGAAAAATCCTACCAGTCCTTTGTGAGTAAGCTTCATTTTTGCCTGGAGGAAGTGTTTTTGTGTCACAGAAATGGTGCAGTTTGCTTTGATGAGGCACCAGGTTGATGCAATTTGTGTTCATTTTTGCTTTTAAAGCCTGTCCAATAACCAGAAGACTCAGGAGCAATATGAAACAAAAGGCATAATAGCATTGCTTCACAGTTAGAAGAAGAGGGGGGCCTTGCTTTGGAAAGCAGCTTTAGAGGCCTGCTTCATCTGGAGCCTAGTCAAAGCTGAAGATTATTCCAAACTTTGCACAGCCCGAGAGCCCTATGTATGCATACATAGTCTCAAAGGTGCTTTTTCAAGAGGCAACTATTATTCCTTTGACGTTTCATTTCTCATCCAAAAAGCTTCTTGGATGAGAAGTGAAAAATCTTCAAGGAAAAAACCAAGAAAGTCCAGTTGCATTTTGAAAAAGCACCTTTGGGGACAACATGGCTTGGATGACTGAGAATCCCCATAGACACTGTTGGAAGAAATGTCCTTCTCGGCTCGGCTCCAAGTGGGGAAAAAGACACTGGAGACATGGAGGCTGCTTGGAAAGATGGTTTAATGGTGGACAGGATCACGCAGCTTGAGTCCTGAACAGAAAATGTGATCACATTATTCAATGTTGGTGGAGAAAAAGAAAAGGGCCGAGGAAGGGGCTTGCTAGGCTTTTTATAACCTGTTCAGCCCTACCTCTCTGTTTCCTGTTCCTGTGTACGAAATGTATTCTGATTGATTGTCAGACTCCCAGGGGGCATGCAGGGGCAACTTTCTAGGCTGTGTTTTGAATCCAGGTTTGGTTGAGTTCTCAGATGCCATGTGGTGAGTGGGTAAAGATTAGTCATGCCTTAATCCCATCACCCTGGAAAAGAAGGGGAGAACTCTTTATTATGTAAAGGGACTAATGGCCCATTGATTAAGGGGGTGGGGGCAGGAAGCTGCAGGGAGCTGCATGTTTCTCCCTTTTCACATATTCTGCCCTTTCAATATTTCTTAGGATATTTCATTTTTCTGGGAGAGGGCTGGGTGATACCTTCCTACAACACTATGCATACATAGCTTTACCCAAGGTTTTAAATATTGTGTTTATATAAAGGTTTGCTTCTTGTCTTGCCATACCCTTACTGGGATTTGAATATTTATTGATCAGCTCAAAAACGCAATACGCATATAAAAAAATTACACAACGGAACTCATAACTTTCTGTCTAGATGGTCTCTGGTGATGAGCCGAAAGGCAGAAAAGGAGAGCAGTATGCTTCCTCCCTTAATTGGGGCTTAACAGGGTGTTGTGACACAAGTATATACTTATCCTCCTGTCTCAGTTGATCAGAAAGAGAACCTGGTGGCCTAATAGCTAAGGCTTCTGCCTAGCAGGTAATACAGCCCCAGTTCAAATCCCAGTAAGGGTATGGCTAGCTGATGAGAACTAAAAAGCTCAAAATAGATCTATACTAGTCTCCCTGACTTATTTATTGATCAGCTCAAAAACATAACACATATATGAATATATATATATATATATACACACATACACACACATACCTACATACACAGAGAGAGAGAGAGAGAGAGAGGAGGGAGAGAGAGAGAGAGAGAGAGAGAGAGAATCATTTGTCACAGCCAGAAAACCACCAAAGTCTCTACTAGAGACTGTATTTTGGCATTCTGTCTCTATATGTTGTCTGTGACATTCCTTAAATCATAGATGTGATTCCTTAAATTCCCTGGGTAGTACTAAAGAACAGTCACTCCAAGCAAAATATCTTGAGTATGTAAAAGTCAGAAACCAGTGTGTCGTTTTCTACCAACTTCCATTGTTAATATACCCTGGTCCTGTCAGAAAATGTCTTTAATTGTTGTTTCTTATTCATATTAAAATAGGAGAAGAATTACCTTGCTCTGAAACAATATAGAATTAACAAGCACACTACTTATTAAACCGATACTTTTCACTTTTAAAAAAGAATCAAATAGCCAGTGGGGGGATGTCAGAACAGAAATATTGGATGTGTGCTCCATATGTATCCTTCTTCTATCGTAATCAAATGGGATTCCCAGTGTTCTATTATGGAATCTTGATAAATGGTAAGCAATTAGTAGTAGCAGAAGAAAGTTATAAATCAGAATCACTGTCTCAGCTTCACCCCGTGTCAAGATGACAGCTAAAACTTGCCGTGCATGACTTATTCACGTGCTTAAAAAATTCTCTATGAAAAATTTAAATATACCTTGTATTTCCATAATGTCTGGGAACTCCTGTCCTAGCAAAACCCTTCTGGAACTGTTTAAATATGTAACTAAGCAAGGCTCTCATTTGAAGCATAAGGCAGTGAACAAAGAAGAAAGCAGACAGGAAGAAAAGGCTAACATTCAATTATGTTGGTGTGCCCTGGCTACTTTCCTGCTGTGTGATTTTTGTGTGTGTGTGCCTGATTGCCCCATTTACTGCTCTTTTATTTGTCAGCAGCCTGCACTAACCCTGACATTAATATGAATCCCAATAAATTGTTCAAAATCTGAAAACAAATGTTGAGCCAGAGATTTAAGGAGATGAATATGCTTGTTTTACAACCAATAAATTATTTTGCTATGGACTTTGAGTAGGTTGAAAATATTAGACTTGAAGGGATAGTTATATGCTCAATGCAGCGCTGGGGTGTCAAACTCAAAGCCCGTGGGGTGCGTCTGGCCTGCGGTGCACTTAAATATGGCCCAAGTGGCCAGCCTGGAAATAGCAAAGGACCAGCCTGCGGTGCCTCTAGCAACCAAAATGGCCCCATGTGCCCCATTTTAGCCAACAAAGTGTTTCAGGAGGCTGTCCAGGCTGAGAATTGGGCATGGGGGTCTTTGTACAACCCCCTGCATCCCGTTTTGGCCACCAGGATGCTGTAGGAGGCGTCCGTCCCATCTCCCCCACCCTGCTGTGTCCAGCCCCAAAGAACTACAGTGCTGATCCGGCCCTCAAAGAAATCCAGTTTGACACCCCTGACGTAGAGGCATGCAAATCAGTGACATTATCAACTGCCCACCATCTTCTAAAGCAGTAATGGTGAACCTTTGAAAGGCCTTGCCATTTTGGGAGACACACTAGGCCTCTCAACCCTCTGGAAATAGCTACTGCATAGCCTCTGAAGCAGGGGTGAAATCAAGCAGGTTCTGACAGGTCCTGGAGAACAGGTAGTGGAAATTTTGAATAGTGCAGTGAACTGGTAAATACCACCTCTGGCTGGCCCCAGAGTGTGGTAGAAATGGAGATTTTGCATAATTCTTCCCCTGGAGTAGGGTGGGAATGGAAATTTTTGTAGTATACTTCCCCTGCCGTGCCCACCAAGCCACACCACTCCCACCAAGCCACGTCCACAGAACCAGTAGTTTAAAAAATTGAATTTCACCACTGCTCTGAAGGGCTTGAAAATTGCAAGAGCATTTTCATGTGAATCTCTGAGACTCCAGAGGTCCTGCAAGACCAGAACCCTCTTGTGTGACTCACAAGAGGGTCTGGAGAGGAGAGTCCAGAGGAAGGGAGAGTCCGGAGGAGAGGAGAATCTAGAGAGGAGATCCAAAGTGACCTGCTTTGTCAATGGTGGGCATGGGTGTGAAACACTAGTAGAGTCAAGGTAGGTATTTCCTGAAATTTTGACACACTGAGCCCTTCACAATCGCTGTTCTAAGTGCTGCACCAAAACCTCTACTAAAAAAAAATATCCTAGTTTAGAAGACTTGAAAAATATTTTTGAGGCAGCATTGACACAGTTCTCTAATTATGTGAGATTATTTTGTTGCTGGCTTTATCTCTGGATTTTTGCTCTCGCTTAGTAATTAAACAAGAAAGTTTTAACTTTGCTTCCTTGTTTTGCTGCTTTCGAAAAGAAGCTGAATCTCTGCATCTCTGGACTTCATTACTCACTCTGTTGCTACTGAATTTTCATTGAGAAACTACACAACCATGGTTGCACATACACTTACTCTCCCTTTCTCCTTCTCTGATATGTCAATGGACCCAGGAAGTTTTCAATTCGGTTGGGGCAGTGAGTTAAGAATTCCACTTTATTCATATGTCTAGGCTACATTTTTGCTTTGATGCTTGCTTCATTCAGAAATATGTTTTGGATGCTTTTTTGAACAGAGAATAGATGCAGATTCAGGTTTGTGCTGCTAGTTTTGGCTGCAGTTCTGGTAGCCTATACCAACTCATTCCCAGTGAAATTTATAGCAGTTTCTTTCACCTACAGCCTGGGTGTCAAACTTGTGGCCCGAGGGCTGGATGCATCACACGCAGGTCACATCCACCCTCCACAAATGGGGAAAGCATCACAAAACATCATGTGATGGCAATGTGATGCCGCACCTGTGACCTACAGTATAGAACAGTGTTTCTCAACCTCTTCAAGTTGCCAAGGTTGAGAAACACTGGTATAGAACTTAAGAAATGAATCCTATAGCACCTGAGAAGGCTTCAGCTAACAGTGGAATCACTGAGGTGATAGTCTACCAAAAGGACTGGAAAATATAAGGATTTTCCCCTTCCCCAAATCCATGTAAAGCAATGTATATCTTAGAACAAGTGCCCAAAACTTACATATGTCATCAATGCTATTGTTTTGCTTTACCGTTCACCTGCCAATCAGTTTTTCTTAAAAGGATAAATATAAAATTCAGGTAGTTATCAAATTGAGTGCAACTCAACTATATGTTCCATGCAAGATTTGTGCTTTTGTAAATATTATAGGAGTATTATTGTTACTGCCTTCTTTCAAGATTTTAACTTTCTAATCTAACCAATGGCCATCAAATTTCCTAGACCAGGGGTCTTCAACCTTGGCAACTTCAAGACTTGTGGAATTCAACTCCCAGAGTTCCTCAGCCAGCGAAGTGAACTGTGGGAGTTGAAGTCCACAAGTCTTGAAGTTGCCAAGCTTGGAGACCCCTGTCCTAGACTGTTCCCTATCCAATAAATAGCCATGGTTGATTTAGCTTATATCACAAAACCAACTGAGTTTAACTATGTGCTGTCACCACTTTGCCCATTTTGTAAAAAATTGAGAAGTACAGAGCATATAAAAGTCTGCTTTCATTAGATTCAAGTAGAAGTTCTACAAAATATTTTTTTTTTTAAAAAGCTGGAGGGAGGTACAGTTTTCCAAGCATGTTCCAAGGTTGACGAAACTATGCTACTTACAAAGTGAGTTAATAAGAGGGAAAGAGAATTATTTATAATTCTCTTCCTTCCACCATTGCTTGTCTTTTAATTAGTATAGTTTTCAGAGGAAAATGTACAGTAACGTTGCTGGAAATAAAAGAAAATGTTGTAGAAATGGATGATGAAGGCTAAAGAAAGAGCACAATAAAGAACACAAAGAATAAAAGTAATGAAATGGTTTGGGATTAAGTTACATATCAATAGCATTATCATAAAAATCTCTTTTTTATGACAATGCTATTGATATGTTGAAGAGTAGAATTGAAATGCGTACGGTAGGATGGATGTGAGCATGCAAGAAGTATTGATGGAAAGGAAACCATAAACTTTATGATAATGTTGAAAAAATAGTAAGGCTACAGATGTTTGGTATAATGAAAGAAATGTTAAAATGTGGATGTGGTTTGCTTACAGAAGAGCTGTGCAACCTGTTTAATGTCTAAGTGAAGATTACATCTGTGCTTGACAATTGGAACAATGATGTTATTATTCCCTTATGTAAAAGGAAAGGTAATAAGAGTGAATGCAAACATTACAAGTTTGTTTAATGTGCTTGGAATTATGAATGAAAGAAAAGTAGCTGAGGTAATAATGCACAATATTTGCGAAGTAATATAGAACATTATAAAAAAAAATTGTATTTGTAGAGAATTATAATACAATCTAAGTATTTGAATGTACTTCTTATGCTGTATAGGTAAAAACATTTTTAATAAAAAAACTGTTTAAAAAAAGAAATGGGGGGTGTGAGAAAAAGATTGCTTTCTAAATAACAGCAAGTGTATGATATAGTAAATAAGTTTAAGTTATGAAACTGTGGAATGGTAGCAAATGTTTCAAAGATGAAGAAAAAGTAAGCAAGCACTATAATGATACTTGTTGCTTAATGTATGGATGGATAAAGTGATAGTAGTGGGTTATTTTGGTGATAGGGTGATCAGTTGCACACATCTGATGCCCTGTCATAGGAAGGAAACTTAAATGATTTGCAGTGAATGTTGAATAGATTGTATGCACCAAGTTAGATGTGAAAATAAATACAAGTCCAAAGTAGTGCGTTGGATGAGAAATGGAGAGAAAGTAAAGAAAGTAGATAAATTACTATACTTTGCTGAAATATTTCACAAAATATTAATTAGGAAATGGATGGAAAAATTAAGACCTAGTAGTAGAAAAGTAGTGAACAGCATGTGATACATTGCATGAAATGAATGTCAGGAGAAACATCAACATAAAAGGAGTCAAACTATTCTCCAAGGCACCTGAGGGCAGAACAAGAAGCAATGGGTGGAAACTAATCAAGGAGACAAGCAACTTAGAACTAAGGAGAAATTTCCTGACAGTTAGAACAATTAATCAGTGGAACAGCTTTCCTCTAGAAGTTGTGAATGCCCCAACCCTGGAAGTCTTTAAGAAGATGTTGGCTAGCCATTTGTCTGAAACGGTATAAGGTTCCTGCCCACGCAGGGGGTTGGACTAGAAGACCTACAAGGTCCCTTCCAACTCTGCTAGTGTATTATTGTATTGTATTATTATTGTAAGTTGACTCCAGTAGGAATAGAAGGGGCTCAGGGGCTGCCACATAGAAGAGGGAGTCAAACTATTCTCCAAGGCACCTGAGGGCAGAACAAGAAGCAATGGGTGGAAACTAATCGAGGAGAGAAGCAACTTACAACTAAGGAGAAATTTCCTGACAGTTAGAACAATTAACCAGTGGAACAGCTTGCCTCCAGAAGTTGTGAATGCCCCAACCCTGGAAGTCTTTAAGAAGATGTTAGATAGCCATTTGTCTGAAATGGTATAAGGTTCCTGCCCACGCAGGGGGTTGGACTAGAAGACCTACAAGGTCCCTTCCAACTCTGCTAGTGTATTATTGTATTGTATTATTATTGTAAGTTGACTCCAGTAAGAATAGAAGGGGCTCAGGGGCTGCCACATAGAAGAGGCAGTCAAGCTATTCACCAAGGCACCTGAGGGTAGGACAAGAAGCAATGGGTGGAAACTAATCAAGGAGAGAAGCAACTGAGAACTAAGAAGAAATTTCCCCACAGTTAGAACAATTAATTAATGGAACAACTTGCCTCCAGAAGTTGTGAATGCTCCAACACTGGAAGTTTTTAACTAGAGATTGGACAACCATTTGTCTGAAGAGGTGTAGGGTTTCCTGCCTAGGCAGGGGGTTGGACTAGAAGACCTCTAAGGTCCCTTCCAACTCTGTTATTCTATTATTCTGATTTGAGCTAGAAGACTTAACAGATGATAAAACACAGGACTTTTTGCAGCCAATGCCCTTGAGATGGGAGGAAAACACCTGCCTCTCATACAAATGGAGTGCTCAGCACCTGCCACTTCCACAGCCCAATTCCAAAAGGCTCAATAGCAATAGCAATAGCACTTACACTTGTGCTTTATAGCCCTCTTTTAGCAGTTTACAGAGTCTGCATATTGCCCCAAACAAATTCATTTGTTTGGCTCTTCATTTTGCCTACCTCAGAAGGATGGAAGGCTGAGTCATCCTTGAGCCTGGTGAGACCCAAACTGCAAAATTGCTGGCAGCAGAAGTAGCTTGCAATACTGCATTCTAACCGTGTGCCATTGAAGCTCTTAAGGTACAGTAATGGGCTGCATTCCTGGGATGGGGACCGGAGGTGGTATTCAGCAGGAGAACCAGTAGCAGAAATTTTGAGTAGTTTGGAAAACCGATAAATACCACCTCTGACTGTCCCCACAGCCCATCTATTCTCTATTCAGTCCCAGCTGATTGGGAGGGAATGGAGATTTTACAGTATCCACACCCATCAAGCCATGCCATCAAGCCACATCCACAGAACCGGTAGTGAAAATTTTTGAATCCCACCACCGTTGGGGACTCCCTTTTGTAAACCATGAAGCAGTGTATAAGTCTAAGTGCTATTGCTAATTTTTGTCTTTTCCTTCGAGGCTGCTACAGAAGAAAAAGGAATCTCAATTTTCTCCTCCCTAGCAAACCTCAAGTTAGAGAGGCACCAGATATTACTGGCAGGAATAGCTATCTGATGGACTGTCTTCCAGGAGGATGTTATTTCTACCTGAGCCCCATAAAAAAAACCCACAAGACCATGGATGCCATGGAGGTTGTGTTCTCTCCAGCAGCTAAATCAGAAAAGGTCATGGATTTCTAGCATCCCATGGCCAAATGGGAAGGGGCCAGTTGGAACCACATTGGCTGCTGGCCTCCATTCGGCTCTTCTTCCATGCAAATCAGAACGTCCACACAGGAGATCTGATTGTGTTTTTCTGATGGAAAATGTTCTTTTCTGCCAGAACACTGCTTCTGGGCCTTGACCTTGCTCCAGCTTTGGCACCCAATGGAGGCTCCTTTGTGAGGACATGTTAGCAGACCATCATGGTGCCAGTACACAGGAGGCATGTGGATGAGGATCAAGAGTAAATGAATGTTTTATTTTTATTTGTTTTCATCTAACAGCTTTAATTTATTTGGCTTTCTATTCCCAGGTTCTTCTCAGTGTACTGCATAATGCTGCTCACTGCGAAAGGAATTATTTTTTGCTATTTAAATCATTCTTAGCAGTTCCAACAACTACAATTCCCAGGATTCTTTAGACAGTTAAACAAGCGTTATTTTAAAACAAGAGAGAGTTGTGTGATATAGGGAGAATAGATGTGAAGAAGCTGACTGACAGACTCTTTCTGGCACATTTAATATACCTATTCTCTAGGCCTCACTTTTGTATGCAGTCTGAGGTCCTCCTGGAGGCATTTTCATTTTGAGCTCTCTGGCCGAGAATTAGAAATGCAGGGAGATTCTATTTCCTCTAATTTTAAACAATTAGCACAGAGGTGGGTTCCTACCAGTTCAGACCAGTTTGGCTGAGTAGGTAGTAACTCGGACGGCCATGCCCCTGAACCAGTATTATTGGCGGTGCTGTAGGCACAGCCATCTTGTTTTACTATTGCAAAACACATCCCTGAGCAAACTGGCAATAACAGAAGCCGGAACCCACCCCTGAATTAGCAGTCTACTATACTTCCCATTTACATCACATATAGGGTTACCAGACGTGTCCTTCTTTTCGTCCTCATTTCCTCCATCTAGCAGGCATGGCCTTAAAGTCAAATATTGTCCAGCTACAAGCTCTCTTTTCTGAATAGGTTTTTCTCCGCAGTGTTTCCCTGTTCAGTGCTAACCACAAGTTAACAAGCTCCACTCTGTGACCATAATTAGTTGACCAGGCTGTGACCTTAAATTTACTACAGAAGGTCAACTAATTGAAAATAACTTGTTGGAAGATATCAAGACAAAGTTCTACTGAGGCTCCATGACAAGAGAGCTTCTTAAAACAATTTGTCAGTGTGGTTACTTCAATCCTTATACCAAAAGCTAGAAAAGAAGGAGAACATTAACAGATGGTTGGGTGTTATCTCCACAGTGACACTGTTTCTAATTGTGACACTGCTGAATCCTCCACGGAGGGCAGGAGAATTTAAGGATAGAAAAAGAAAAGTGGCAGTCTATCAACTTCTGCTAATAGAATGAGTCTTTCAATCTATTCTAGATCTTATGAGGATTCCCACCCACGGATGTAAAAGTAAATCCAGAGTGTATTCTGTCTTCCAACAGAATTCATTTTGGAGGGTACTATATACAGGTAGAACTATATACAGGTATCTTCATCTACTGTTTTTTCACTCTATTTTATGAAAGAGAAATTTCTTTTGAAGTTTCTTCAAAGGCCAAAAATAAATTGATGAAATTCTGTAGGTGGACTATGATGTTCTTGAACCTATTTAGCTTTGAGACACATGTGATGTCAAATGTTCTTAGCATTTAACATAAATGTGTTAAAAGCAACAGTTGTGCAGACTGTTGAGCATCGTGATCAAATAGCAGTGAGGTATAAATGAAGTGATGTCTATGTTTTTAAATGGGGACAGTTGTAGTTCCTGAACCAGATATTGTATAATTACATGGTTATTGAAGTCCATGAGGGTAAACAATATGTTTCATCCATGTATTCATGGGTATTGTGAAAACAGGACCGGCTATACTGCATTTTTGACTTCTTCTGTGATGCTTTGGATGCAATCAATGTATTTACATGTATTATTCTTGGGAAAAGAAGAGACAACATTCAAGAAATTCAAAAGCACCTGCACAAAGAACTAGGTGTCCGATTCTCATCTGGCCATGCTACTCCTGGATCCTAGAGAAATAGTTCCATTTCTCTCAAATGTTTATTTTGGAACTTCCTTCCAAAGGATGAAGGTGATGTCATGGTGAGCAAGTGGCAGGGCTGCAATTAATCGAACTGCAGTGTATTATGTTCAGAATTATAATAAATGTCATCTTGATTAATTAAGGAAATTGAAAAGAAAGGATTAGAAAGAATAACATGGTAATAAGTTCTTAGTAATAAACAATGGATCAGCAGAGAATATTAATTACTAGGGTGGGTTTACATTTGCTTTGCAACTGTTAATGCATTAAGCATACATAGAAGACTTACGTATTAGGCACAGATAAAATGACAGCTCTGAAGTAATTATACAGAAACTGACAATCTATTCAGCATTATGTTGGTTCCTTGGAAAAGCTGACAAGTTATGATTCACAAATGTCACCTGTAGATGAAGTTAAAAATTAAATCATTCATTTCTATAACTGGTTATAAAAATGTAATTCAAAGAAGGGCAGTATTCTAACACAACAGTCCCCAAATGATAGCCTCTAAAGTTCGTGTGATCTCCCAAGCAACACTGAAATTCCAAAGACTTCTGGAAGCGACTCAGTTGAAGTAGGGCCTTCTACTCTTAATAGCTGAGACATAACATTGAAAATGAATAGGCAAAGGTTCCCCTTGCACATATGTGCTACTAGTTTTTGACTCTAGGGGGTGGTACTCATCTCAGTTTCTGAGCCGAAGAGCTAGTGCTGTCCGAAGATGTCTCCCTGGTCATGTGGCCGGCACGACTAAATGCCGAAGGTGCACAGAATGCTGTTACCTTTCCACCAAAGTGGTCCCTATTTCTCTACTTGCATTTTTACGTGCTTTCGAACTGCTAGGCTGGCAGAAGCTGGGACAAGTAATTGGGCTTTTCCAATCGACAAGCTCAGAGTCTTAGCCATTGAGCCACTGTGAAAATGAATAACTATCTCTTAATTCAACAAAGTTCATTCAACATTTTACTTGCCATGGAATTTAACACAATCACAACAGGAGTAACAGTACTGTTTTAGGATTGACTACATGTTAGTTTTAAACAAGGTAGCATTGTTTTAGCTTTAGCAATCCTTGGTAGGTCATCCCATTAGCTCACACTTCACCCGTTTCATGCAAAATATGTAGACTAAATTTTCTGGGTGACCTCAGAGGGATAGGTAATGAATGACTAATAAGATGAAGAAGAAAGCAATGGCAAACCATTTCTTAATGTTATTACAAGAACTGCATGAACGTGTCCATAAAATTATGCTGAATTGAGCTGAATTTGAAGGAGACACTAGCTTTCCTAAGACAATATTTCTCAGCCAATGATTAGTTCCCAGACAGTATTCTATACAAAGAACTAAGATTGTTAAAAACTCATGACTGTAATGCAATAGCATTAGAATTTAGACTTGCATACCACTTCATAATGCTTCACGGCCCTCTCTAAGTGGTTTTACAGAGTCAGCATATTGTCCCCAATGATCTGGGTCCTCATTTTACCAATGTCAGAAGGAGGGAAGACTGAGTCAACCTTGAGCTTGGTGAGATTCGAACTGCCAAATTGCAGGCAGCCGGCAGGCAGCAGAAGTAGCCTGCAGTACTGTACTCTAACCACTGTGCCACTGCAGCTCTTACAACAATAATAGCAATAATAGCATAGCAAACGGAAACCAAGAAATTTTCAATGAAATTTAGTGGGGGAGGGAGAAATAATGTGAAACTATAATATAGGCACTATATTTTAGGTCAAACATTTCCTAAGAAATATGAAATTTACAATAAAATATAATTTGTACGCACCTATCAATCACACAATTCACTTTCATGTTATGTTACATTATACAAAATACAGAAAGGAATGAAATAAATTCATGAAATGAAAATAGGAAAATATTACTAAATCGAATATACACCAATTCTATTCATTGTGCTTCACCCTATTTTTCTATGTTTGCCAAAAAAAAAACCTTCCATCATATCTATAAATTGTTTCACTTTTTTTCTTCTTTAGATTTCTTGCCCCCAACTTTCTCTCTTTGAGAAACTTACCCATTTCAGCTAACCACTAATTTCTCAGTCTTCTACTTCTCCTTGCCCCATTTACTCTTCCTTCATATAAGTAAAAAGAAAGGATTAGGGAGAAAATGCAGAAATGGAAACCAGAATGATCGAGGAACTTGAATATCTTTCCTTTAAAAGGAATCAGAATGTTTGGGAGTGTTTTCTTGGGGAGGAAATCCAGTTAAGGAGGAGCTTAACAAGGTATTTAAAATCATGCATAGTTAACAAAGCTAACAGAAGATTCTCCCCTCTTAGAACATGAAGGTGACTGGAAAAAAGTTTAGAGGAGATAAAATTTACAAGAGACAAAATTACTTCTTCACAATGCATAATTGATCTGTGGAATTTATGAAAGCAAGAGAGAAGTTCCTGGTCACTAACTTGGATGGGTTTGAAAAACAGACTGGATGAAGGAATGGAGGACAAGTCTATCAAGAGTTAAGTTTGGAGATTCCAAGTTATCTCTGGAGTGTGAACACCAGTTGCACAGGAACAAGAAATTTTCAGGGAAGTTTTGAGGAGCATGCTTGTTGCATTGCAAGAGTTAGATGTGCATGTTGAGACTTTAAGTGTACAATCATAGCTGTGATAGTGCAGTCTTTCTTGCTTCCCATGGCTTGATTCAATTCAGTTTCAAGGGAAAACAGGAGGAAATAAATTCTTTATTCCACTCAGGAGCAAAAAGAAAAAAGAAAAGATGGAAACAGTATTTCCCTTTTTTTATTTTTTGATACACAGTAAAAACCCTTGAGGTAGTTTTTGACTCAGAGGTGGTTATGGGCTCAGTCAGCCAATGAGTTTCCATGATTTGGGAAGGATTTGTGTCTCACCAGCCATACTACTTCACTTAAAACTACTATATCACTTGGGCTTTTGTCTACAAATATGCATCAAGGGAGTCTAATAGTGCTCACTTACCTTCCATTTGATTGATGTCAGGCATGGTTCATCCCTTGAAATCTCACAAGCAGGGCAATAAAAGAATGTAGAAAGAGTCAATCAAATTCCCCATTATCAAGCTGATTGCGAAAGAGTGCATGGGAGAAATTTCGGAAGAAGGGATGTTATGCCACATACATACCAATTTAATTGAAGCATGTATGACGATTGAGATAGTCTTTACTGTTTCCATAAAGGCTTCACATCCTTGGAATTGGTTATTATTTGAATAGTACTAGAAATGTCAGTCTAGGAACTAATTTGTAAAATTTGTCAAAATATCTCAGAGAGAGAAGGGTACAGTATCTCTTTACTCTGGCCAAGAAATTATATGTAGAGGTAGCCATCAGCAACTTAGTTTGACTCAAGGAAGAATTTAACTCATGCAGTTAATGGGTATAAGTTGCAATTGTCAACTTTTCCTTTAAATCGGGGGTCTCCAACCTTTGTAACTTTAAGTCTGAAGGACTTCAGCTCCCAGAATTCTCCAGTCAGCAAACCTGGCTGGAGAAGTCTGGGAGCGGAAATCCTTCAGACTTAAAGTTGCAATGGTTGGGGACCCCTGCTTTAAATAACCAGTGTTATTTAATAAGTATTATTCTAATTTTTTACAAGGGTAGCTCAGTGGCTAAGATGCTGAGCTTGTTGATCAGAAAGGTCGGCAGTTTGGCAGTTCAAATCCCTAGTGCTGCATAACAGAGTGAGCTCCCATTACTTGCCCCAGCTTCTGGCAACCTAGCAGTTTGAAAGCCTGTAAAAATGCAAGTAGAAAAATCGTATTCTGTTCATCTTCAGCATTTAGTCATGCCGGTCACATGACCACGGAGATGTCTTTGGACAGGGCTGGCTCTTCGGCTTTGAAACGGAGATGTGCACCACCCCCTCTTAGTTAGGAATGACTAGCACATACGTGCAAGGGGAACCTTTACCCTATTCTAATTTTATTTTTTAAACTTTAATAAAATAAAATAAATATATAAAACAATAAATAGACTTCTGTATTATGTATAACAATGTATTATGGAAGTTATGGTTTTTCCATCTCTGAAGGCTTTTTTAGAAAAAGCTAGAGAGACAACTCTCATCAATGGGTTATTCATGGGTTGAATTAGACAATACTCATGGATCTTTCCCACTCTACAGAATGTTGCCGTTGTTATTGTTTAAACTGTATGCTGCTGTCCAACTCCCAACCACTCTGAGCTGCTCACTATTTGGTACTTAGGCAATGTATACTTTTTGACATTAGCAATAAAGATTTAATCTTTACTTGGATTTATTTGGATTCTCTCTCATTGTAGGGAAAGCAGACCAAAAGTTACCTGGGGATTCTACCTAACAGTTTATGTGTTCAAACACAACATATTTAGGGAGATCACATTTAGGATCCGTAGTGGTGCAGTGGTTAGAATTCAGTATTGCAGGCTGATTCTACTGACTACTAGGGGTTCATGTCTCACCAGCTCAAGGTTGACTCAACCTTCCATCCTTCCGAGGTGGGTAAAATGAGGACCCAGATTGTTGGGGGCAATAGGCTGACTGTGTAAACTGCTGAGAGAGGGCTGTGAAGCATTGTGAAGTGGTACATAAGTCTAAGTGCTGTTGCTATCACCTTATTCTACCTTGCCCTTCATCTTCATTTCTTTCTTTGTCTTCATTTTTTTTAAATTATAAAAACCTGCCATCTGTTTCCCAAGCAACTAACTAGAGAATGAATGGCAAGAAATATAGAATACCAAAACCTGAATTGTTTGTAAATGGCATGTTTGCTTAAAGGAGTTTTCCCTGAGGCTGTGTAATGACTCCAAACATTTTGCTCTTTCTAATATTCTATAAAGAATAGTGGGATGGAAGTCTCACTTCTAAGTAAGAACACAAAAGAGGATGAAAAATTACACTAAATGTCTTCTGCCTGGGCATATGCCAAGTTGAAAAATACAGAATGGGATTCAAAGTACTTCAAAAGATGAAAAACAAGCTTCTTATGTTTATTTCTCTGCTGTTATGTCATTAAAGTTTATTTTGTTACCCGAGGAAACCCTTTTCATGTGCAGACTATAACTAAACCCATTGACAGTTTGTTCTGTGATACAGGATATTTACAACAAACACACTTTCTAAGATTCTGACATTATTTCCTCCTCAAGTATAATGGCAATTCGGCAGGAAGCAGGCTTTAAAAGAAAAGACTAAACAGAATCTAGTTAAGATTTTTTAGGTTTCAATCCACTTCATCATGGAAGAGAGTCCATTTTTAAAAGTCAAGGGCCTTTACAGAAATCAATAGTGGCTTATGTATTGCTAGCACTGATGATGGGCAAATTCAATATTTAAAAAACCCCATGAAATGTTAATGCTAATGTATAATGCATTAGTAAGACTACGCTTGGAATACAGCATCCAGTTTTGGTTGCCACAATGTAAAAAAGATGCTGTGACCCTAGAAAGAGTTTGGAGAAGGTCAAGAAAGATTATTAAGAGCAGAGGTGGTATTCAGCCAGTTTGGACTGAACCGATAGTGGAAATTACAAATTGGCCCTCCCACTCATTCACCCCAGCTCTATGCCACCCTATTTAGGCACATTTTTCAGCAAAACGCATGCGTGGAAGGGGCGAACCGGTGGTAACAAAATGCAAAACCCACTACTGATTAAGAGGACTGGAGGCTAAAACATATAAATGTTGGAATTGGGAATGTCTAGTTCAATGAAAAGAAGGACTAGGGGAGACATGATAGCAGTGTTCCAATATCTCAGGGGTTGCCACAAAGAAGAGGGAGTCAAGCTGTTCTCCAAAGCACCTGAGGGCAGGACAAGAAGCAATGGGTGGAAACTAATCAAGGAGAGAAGCAACCTAGAACTAAGGAGAAATTCCCTGACAGAACAATTAATCAGTGGAACAACTTACCTCCAGAAGTTGTGAATGCTCCAACACTGGAAGTTTTTAAGAAGAAATTGGACAACTATTTGTCTGAAATGGTATAGGGCTTCCTACCTGAGTAAGGAGTTGAAGAACTCCAAAATCCCTTCCAACTCTGTCATTCTGTTATTCTATTAAAAGCCTGTGTGTTGGGGAGCCAAAAGGGTAAGGGTTAGGGTTAGAGCAGGGGTCTGCAAAGTCGGCTCTTTTAAGACTGGTGGACTTCAACTCCCAGAATTCCCCAGCCAGCATAGCTCTGGCTGGGAATTCCCCAGCCAGCATAACTCTGGGAGTTGAAGTCCACCAGTCTTAAAAGAGCCGACTTTGCAGACCCCTGGGTTAGAGTTTTACATTCAACCATCATAGCATTTTCTGGATAGGAGAATGTACTTAATTTCTGATCAATGTATTGAAGGCAACACTCCACCCCAAAAGTAGTGGCCAATCTTATGGTAGATACTTTGTTTTTTAAAAAAATATTTGTATTTAGTTAGCAATAACAATAGCAGTTAGACTTATATACCACTTCATACTGCTTTACAGTCCTCTCTAAGCAGTTTACAGAGTCAACATATTGCCCCGGGGGCCTCATTTTACTGACCTCAGAAGGATGAAAGGCTGAGTCAACCTTGACTCTGATCGACAAGATCGAACTGTTTCCAGTCGGCAGAGTGAGCTTGAAATACTGCATTCTAACCACTGCACCACCACAGCTCTATTTATTTAATGTCTGATGATGGCACAATTAGCCAGGGAGACTTGTTGGTACAAAACAGTTATTTGGCTGCTGAAGAGTGCTAGTCCATTTAGTGTGTGCTCACATGCTCTCCAGGTACACCACAGGGAACAAACTAGCTCTGCATCAGAATCATTTAGTTAAAATCAATTACTACTCTCCATTTGGGTATTAAATTTCTCCCTCTACCTTGTGAAAAATTTCAATTTGAGAGCAACCTTTGGTAAGTTTTTAAAGATAGAACCCATCCATTTTGGGGAGCCCCACCTGGTCTCTGCGGTGTCAAAATGTATACCTCTATCAGAGTTTGTTGCAAAAATCAAATCCAGAAAGCACACACAGATGACTGATTCAGCTGGATTCATTAACTTCATTAACCATAGTAGATTCTTTCATTGTGGTAGAAGTTACAAGCAGAACACAAACAGGAGAGAACTGTTAGTTTCATTTCAGAGTGCAGAGCAGACAGAGTAGTTTCAGTTTTGATTCTCAGCACAGACTCAGATCTGTTTAAACTCCCATTGGCTGACCTTGTTACCATGTCTCTCCCAGTCATGAATATTTTAATAACCTCTGCTCTACTGTATCATTTTTGATGGATATATATCCATCAATCCTATACACTCATTGACATATCATTATTTCACTGTTCTCCAGTGTCAGGATGTGTGTTGACCTGTGAAGTATAGCTATGTTTTTCAGTCATGGAAGCTTAAAGATGTCTGGACGTCATCTCCCAGAATTTCTTGTGCTGATTGGAGAATTGACGTCCATGCAACTTTAACTTTTGTAGAGTGAGAAGTGCTCTAGAGAGTCACCTCCTGAAAAAGAAGGGCATTCTATAGAACTTGAGGCAAATACCTTATGAAACCTGGAGGAATTGTGATTTAAAAACAACAGAAGAGTGCACAACAAATCTCCTTCAAGTGCCAAAGTCTCCAGTTCAATCTCAGAGTTCCCTCAAAAGTTGACAGCCATAAAGTTTTTCCCTGTACTTTGCTTTGCTTATATTGCTACTATAGCCATCCTTCCTCCCTGTTTGCCTTCTTTTTGCAGGGGTCACTGTCTTATGAGGCCAACAACTGATAATTATATCTGCCTGCATGCATTATGTAAGCTGAATGGATTTTTGGTTTCCATGTATCTTATTAACAGCATTGGGATTTAGAACAATATTGCATCCGGCTAAAAATATGCACCTCTATAGAGCGTTTCAACTTAATCCAAAAGTTCAACATATGCAATACAATATCAATTTATGCCAACTCCGAGCTATTCAGCAACATTCCTGCCTTCACTGTGTTCGGATAGGCTCTATTCACATTTATAATAGTGCAGACCCTGTTACCGTATCTCTCACATATAGAAGGCTTCTGTTGTTTAGGGAAATAATTCTAAGCATAGCATCATTCATCTGGTCATATTATTCGCACACATGATTTCTCATCATGGCAAAACAGCTCCCACAACTGGAGGTTTTGCACACAGTGAAAATCTCAGCAAATACGTATTGGGTTGGAATGACAAGCTTTCCCCTTGTTTGTCTCGGTTCACCTTCCTTGCCTTTTCAGACTGATTGTGAGAAAGTGGTTGGAATTGAAAAACACTTAAGGCCCTGAAAAGGTGGGTTGATGACAAGTGATTGAAAAGATTGAAACTGGTGGAAATCAGGCAAGACAGTGTCCGCTTCATGGGTTTAATATGAATTATTGCTTCTTCCAGAGCTCCCAGGCAGTAACACAATATAAACAGAAACTTACAGGCTATGTCCAAAGTGCTTTAAGGACAATCTGGACCAGGAGTGTGCAACCTTGGCAACTTTAAGACTTGTTATGATGACTCCCCCAGATGCCTCTGCAGATGTTAGTTGCTTTGCTTTTGGCTGGACTTAATTGGGACAGTTCTGGGTTTGGGGTGAAGGGAATTGCTGGGGAACATTAATAAAACCACTAAACTATTGCAGAAAGTTAGCACCCACCCCTCTCCTAGAAGAATGAAATATTCTAGAAAATATTAAAAAGGCAGAATATCATAACTACCTGGATGAGAAAAGGAGAAACATGGACTTGGAAAGCAGCTGCCACCTCTGTTAATAGCCCCAGAAAGACTGGGCCAACTTGTCTACAAGACAAAAGGCCTTCAGCTGCAGGGTGATAGGATTAGCCCTCACTCAAGATCCAACCCAGGACAAAATCATTAAACCATAATAGGAATTGTCCAATACCCTTTCAAGCCTCTTCATTACATCTCTCAGCACAGTTCAACCAATCTTATCTCAGACAAACTCCTAGGATTTGTACATGATGACTACTGCAGCCAATAGGATATATGCCCTTGCTGCATGAACAGGAAGCTCAAGTTCAAAGCCCCAGAGAGGCTATAAATAACATTCACTCTCCGTTCCATGTGTTCAGCTGCACCAGGACCATGTGCTTAATGGTTCTGCTCCATTAAATCAGCTTTCCAAGCAGACTCCATGTTTTCAGTGTCTTTCTCCCTACTTGGAACCGAACGCAGACATTTATTCCAACACTATTATCATGTGTGCATGTGAGCGAGTGGGCAGGACACTTGTGGACTTCAACCCAGATTACCCCAGCCAACCATGCTGGGAATTCTTACAGCTGAAGTCCACAAGGTTTAAAGTTGCTAACATTGGATACCCCTGTTTTAAATAGCTTGCTTCCTACTGCTGCCTTCTCTGGGTGGAATTGCTGTCTTGCTGGTATTTTTATATAAAGTAACTTGCTTCTAGAGTTGATATTAAACCAGCACCATTTCCTGTAAAGCACTAGTTAGGCATATACACCAGGCAGCTGCCTCTGCAGAAGGCAAACGACTTGTCACATCAGTTGGGGCTAAACAAAGTGATGGCAGAGGGGACAGCTACTCTTCTAAATTATAGAAACGGCTGGAAGTAGCTGGTAGATGATCATGAAAGAATACATAATCATGATCAGCAAAACACAGCTGGCAAAACCAAGCTCTTTCCTTGTGAAATCACCCTCCTTCACACACAGAGCGTCTCATTGTTTAAAAAGAAGAGGGTTTTTTTTAAAGCACCAAACACCTGTTCTGAAAGCAGTCTATCACTGTTTCAAAAAAAAAAAAAAAACGAGAGAGAAAGACCAGCAAATATGCGCAAAAAGCCAGTCTTCCATTTCAGAAAGTGCCAGCTGGCATTTTGTGAGTGTCTGCCTACAGAAGCCAAAATGGCTGCGGGGAACAGGTCCCTGTGCCTGGAGGGGAGGGAGCACACATGCTGCACCTGAAATCAGTCAATAGGAATTGGGCAGGTCCCAGTCCCTACGGCACCATTGGCACAGCTGCTGCCAGGGTGCAGAGACCATGTGTTCTTGTAGGCTTCAGAGAAGATGGAAAAAATGATTTTAACAACAGATCAGTCTCGTTGGAAAGCCTCAGCCATGGGCTGAGATAAAAGCAGTATGATGAGGACATACCCCGCTTAGCAAGTTATCTTGAAGCAAGAGAGGTGTATGGATAAAATGTATGCTATAGAAATGACGTGGTGGCTAAGATGCTGAGCTTGTCAATCAGAAGGGTCGGCAGTTCGGTGGTTCGAATCCCTAGTGCCGCGTAACAGAGTGAGCTCCCGTTACTTGTCCCAGCTTCTGCCAACCTAGCAGTTCGAAAGCATGTAAAAATGCAAGTAGAAAAATAGGGACCACCATTGGTGGGAAGGTAATAGCATTCTGTGCATCTTTGGTGTTTAGTCATGCCAGCCACATGATCACGGAGACATCTTTGGACAGTGCTTGCTCTTCGGCTTTGAAACAGACATGAGCACCGCCCCCTAGATATGGGAACAACTAGCACATATATGTGAGGGGAACCTCTACCTATAGAAATTAAGTTTATCTTCCATTTCTTAAGCATCTCATATTCCTGAGATTGAGTTGACAGTAAACTACAGTGGATGGATCCCAAAAGTACTATGTTCCCATTCACTCATAAACTTCAGCTTAACTCTGGTTTAACTATGCCACAATAGCTTGGGTAAATACAACAGGCTAAGCTATAAACTATGGTTTATAAAGTCATGAATTAAGCAAACTATATTTTGCACTATGTGTAATGATATCAACATGGGAGAATCCTTAATGTCTGCAAGGGGTACATGACAAAATGTGGAAAATAACATTGCAAGCAAACCCCATCCATTTTGTATGTGTTTTGCAAAACTGCACACAAGTGAATAAATGACAGAGCTTGTATCATGTTTAAGCACATGTTCATCATTTTGATAAAATAGCTTGCTGAATGTTGCTCAGGGAAATTGCCTCATGCAACCCATATCACTAATTCGCCTAAGTCAATATTGTAGACAGTGGATCTTCAGCCTACATGGAAATCATCTAGATTGATCCTGAAGCTATCTGCATGCAAAATACACCTCCTTTCACTGAGTGACTCCCTCTAGCACTGTAATTACACAGAGGGTCTAACGCAGGGGTCGGCAACCTTAAACACTCAAAGAGCCACAAGGGTCCTAAGCTGAAGCCTCCCATTCAATTCTGGAGTTTCACCAGAAACTGTGCTTCATCCCCTAACTGGAAGCTCCTTTCAAAAATGTGGTGTCAACTAGTGACAGGGAGCCACAGCAGAGGGATGAAAGAGCCACATGCGGCTCCAGAGCAGCGGGTTGCTGACCCCTGGTCTAACTAATAATAATAATAATAATAATAATTTTATTTCTAACCCGCTCTCTCTCCCCGAAGGGACTCGAGGCGGGGCACAGGGAAATTAAAACAATAAAAACAACAAAATACAAAAATAAGAACAATAAATATAAGATAAAAACAAATTAAACAGTTAATCCTGCGCTAAAATCTCCCAATTAATTACTAAAAATTCACCCTAACCATAAAAGAGACTACCCTAGGCCGGCTAAGCGAAAAAGATGTGTTTTTAATTTTAGGCGGAAGGAGCAGAGGTCCGTGGTTGTTCTAATGTCGGGGGGAAGGTCGTTCCAGAGGGCTGGGCCCGCCACAGAGAAGGCCCTTCCCCTGGGCGTCACCCGCTGGCATAGCCTAGTGGACGGCACCCGGAGAAGTCCCTCTCTGTGGGAGCGGATCGGCCGTGAGGATGTATGGGGCAGGATCCGATCCCGCAGATAGCTAGGTCCCGAGCCATGGAGCGCTTTAAAGATGACAACTAACACCTTGAAGCGCACCCGAAAGACGACTGGCAGCCAGTGCAGCTCGCGCAAGAGTGGTGTTACATGGGTAAACTTTGAGGTTCCCATTATTGCTCGCGCGGCTGCATTCTGGACCAGCTGAAGTCTCCGGGTGCACTTCAAGGGGAGCCCCATGTAGAGAGAGTTGCAATAGTCCAGTCGGGATGTCACAAGAGCATGAGTGACTGTGCGAAGGGCATCCCGATCCAATAGGGGGCGCAACTGGCGTACCAGGCGAACCTGGTAAAACGCCCTCCTGGCCACGGCTGTCACTTGATCTTCCATGGACAGCCGGGTATCCAGGAGGACACCCAAGTTGCGCGCCCCATCCACAGGGGCAAGATGTTCGCCCCCTATGGCCAGCGATGGAGTCAGCTGGTTGAATCGGGCAGTCGGAAACCACAGCCACTTGGTCTTGGTCAGGTTGAGCCAGAGTCCGTTACTTCCCATCCAGATCCGCACGGCTTCCAGGCACTGGCACATCACCGTTACGGCATCGTTGGGGTGGTTTGGGGTAGATATATACAGCTGAGTATCATCAGCGTAGAGATGGTACTCTACCCCAAAACCAGGGATGATCTCGCCCTGATACAATGTTGTCAAAAAAGCAAACTATTTCCAAGGCAATGCAATAAAAAACCGAGGTTAATTATAAATGAATGGCAAATTCTTCCTGTGCTAATAGTTGAGATAAAGTGTCAATTAACATGTTGCTGATTAAATTGAAATGATGAATGCATCTACGTTCGTGGTGTCACATCAGTAAAAAAACACAACCTGAAACACCCTGAAACTTGCCAAGTTTCTTGTCTATTCACCTGCCAATTAACTGAGCATCAAAACTCATTTCCATGTCTTAACAAAACAATTTTCATAGCTTACCTTAATTGCCAATAAAACTATTCGTCACAGCTCTTCAAGTAGTCACATCTAAAGAGGTTTAAACAGATGAATAGAAATCTTAACACTCTGAAAAAAGTAGTAACTTTTTCTCACCCCTAATCGTAACCGAAATTAGGTTGAAGGTGGAGAGGACTCTAAAATCTAATTTGGCTACATTTCTCTTAAAGTGCTATGACTGACAGTGTCAGTGCTACTTAATTGAATAGATAGCAGCAATTAGACCAAAAAAGTGTTATGGAAAATAAATGTTTTGTTTATGCTTCCCTTACTTGATGCAATAGTTACATACACTGCAAATTTTGCATAAAATGAATTTACATAAACTGAGAGAAAACTAATGTGTGCATGTGTGACTGAGTGAAAAAAACTGATCAGGCTCAAATTATCATATTTTGAACACATCATATAAGCTCTCCAACCCTCCTGAGAAATCTATAATGCTGCAAAATGTGGAAGCAAACAGTACAGGAAGGCAGCATCAAGGAGCATACATAAAGTTACAGTGGCAGTTAAGTACACAAGTAGGAAGACCTCAATGGCTAAACTTAGGAGAGATCATGCTATAATACTGAATACTAAAATCTGAATACTGAATACTAGAATACTAGAATCTAGATCATACTAGAATACTGAATAACAGAGTTGGAAGGGACCTTGGAGGCCTTCTAATTGAATCATCTGCTCAATCAGGAGACTCTATACCCATCATGGTGAACCTATGGCACACGTGCCACAGGTGGCACGCAGAGCCCTCTCTGCGGGCACACGAGCCACCACCCAGTTCAGCTCCACTGCCGCACATGTGCACATTCCTCCCGCTAGTCAGCTGATTTTTGGTTCTCTGCCGTGCATGTGCAGGGGGTGGGGCACAAGTGGGAGGTGTGCAGGGATGGTGGTTGTGTGCCTATGCGTGGGGGTCACGCACACATGCATGGGGTTGGGGGAGCCCAGAGGGAGTGGGGCACATGGGGATCACACACACATTGCATAATGGCTGTGGGCGCACATGCATGCTTTTGGCGCGCAATGACAAAAAGGTTAGCCATCCCTGCCTTCTTCCATTAGGAGACTCTATACCATTTTGGACAAATGGTTATCCAATCTCATCTTAAAACCCTCCACGGATGATCTATCCCAGTGGTGGGTTCCGGATTCCGTTGCAACCAGTACAGTGCAACGGAGCCTGGCATCCACCACATGAATGTGCATACCATGTGTGCACGCAGGCACAGTGCACGCATGCGTCATTACGTCCTGCGTCCTTACGTCCTGCAACGCTCTGCGACACCTCCGCAATGCTCCAGCTGCTCAGCGGAGCTCAAATACAGGTAAAGAGGGTTGGTGGGCGGGTGGGCCCTCTGGACCATCATACCAGAACAGTACTTGGTGTTCCTGGTAGGCACCAGTATGCCTGTACTGGAGCATACCGCCTGCAACCCACCACTGAAGCATCCACCACTTCTGGAGGCAAGCCATTCCACTGATTAATTGTTCTGTCAGGAAATTTCTCCTTAATTCTAGATTGCTTTATCTACTAGAAATGGTCTATCTGAGACTCAGAACTAATTTGACTACATAATCTATCAATTTATCTCATCTACCTTTTCTTGATTTGGATCAAGAGAGATTTGGATGTTACATTACATCAAGCTTACCTATGTGACTTCCATCACCCTCCTATTGGAAGGGAACTTTTTCTCTTTTATGTATAGTTTCCGTGCTAGATAATATTTTTACATACTGACATTGAATTTTTTAAAAGAGATAATTCATTTGAAATTCAGCTAATATAGTACCTGTAATAATTTATGTTCCTGCATTATGCTAGGTTTCGGTCTCATTAATTGTGTTTGATGGCTGTCCAACATTAGCATGACTTAATGGCCACAATTTATCTGCTTTTAGGTTTTGGGTGCCCTTAGCAGAGCCCTGCACACTATGCACACTCAAGGCATGAAGGTTGGCTTGACTTCACTGTCTTTGTCCTCCATTCCCCTGAGCTACCTGTATGTTTACAGCATATGATCTTTCAAACAAAATCTGTCTGCTTGTGTGTACAAATTGTACATGCCCAAAGAGGTTAGTATATCTAGTATTGTAGAGATTCTTAAAGACAAAGAGTTGGGGAACTGACCTGCAAGTAATAGAAAACAGACCCTGGACTCTCCAAGGATGAAAACAATCTGCTGAAGTTCATTCTTCCCAACTCACTGCACATATAAGCATAGTGTTTGGAAGCAAAAAAAACTAGGCTTTCTGGAGCCTCAGCAGTCCAAACGAGGAACTCAAAAATAACATTCAAAATAAAATACCCAACTAAAGTTGAAAACTATTCTGGCAGCAACAATTTTTAAGTTCAACTTCCTGCTCCCCAACTACCAGTTTTAGAAAACCTTCCAGGTTCAGCTTTGGACCTATTTAAAAGTTTAAAGGGGCATATTTAAAACTTTAAAGATTTCCCCTATCCAAATGTAACTGACTCAAAGGGCAGTGCTCATCTCCGATTCTCAGCCGAGGGATCCTGAGCTGTCTGAGAAATTTCCATCATCTTGTGGCCAGCATGAAAATACAGACTATATAACCTTCCCACTGAATTGGTACCTATTTATCTACTTTTGAACTGCTGAGAGGGCAGGAGCAGGGATGAGTAATGAGAGCTCACTCCATCATGCAGTGCTCAGGTTTTCAAATTGGGCTGTCAACTATCCAGCTGATAAACGCAGTGTCTTAACCACTCAAAATAGCATTGGAAGGCACCTTGGAGGTCTTCTAGTGCAACCCACTGCTCAAACAGGAGACCCTATGCCATTTCAGACAGCTGGCTTTCCTGTCTCTTTTTAAAAACCTTCAGTGATGAAGCACCTACAACTTCTGAAGGAAAGCTGTTCCACTGGTGGATTGTTCTACTGTTAGGAAGTTCCTCCTTAATTCCAGGTTGCTTCTCTCCTTGATTAGTTTCTATCCATTGTTTCTTGTTCTGCCCTCTGGTGCCCTTGGGAAATAAATTGACTCCTATTCTTTGTGGTAGCACCTCAAATATTGGAATACTGTTATCATGTCACATTTGGTCCTTCTTTTCTCTAGACTAGCCGTACCCATGCAGCCATCCTGCAACCTAGTTACATGCGAGACCGTCTCCTACCCCATACATCCCTTCGTCCGATCCGCTCCCACAGAGAGGGCCTTCTCAGGGTGCCGTCGGCCGGGCAATGCCGACTGGCGACACCTAGGGGAAGGGCCTTCTCTGTGGCGGGCCCCGCCCTTTAAAACGACCTACCCCCTGAACTTCGCACCATCTCAGACCTCTGCCTCTTCCACCAGTGTCTAAAGACACATTTCTTTCACCAAGCCGGCCTAGCGTAACCTCCCGCTGGGACTATTTTAGACAGTTTTAATTTGGGGATTTTAATTGGATTTTAGCATAGGATGGGAATTTAATATGACTTTTAAATTTTGTATTTTGTCATTTTGTATATATATATTTTTAATTCCTGTGCGCCACCCTGGGTCCTCTCCGGAGAAAAGCGGGGTATAAATTTAATTATCAAAAAAAACCTTCATTCTTCATATGTTTTAATCATCTTCGTTTTTTATCTCTGAACTTTTTCCAAAGTCTCAACATTTTTTTTTGTAATGTGGTGGCCAAAACTGGATGCAGTATTCCAGGTGTACGGAGTCATCAAACCCTCCCTGTGGGTACAGAGGCAACCTCTTATCTGAGCAGTCTCTGAATACTCAGCCTCTGAGCCTTCATGCCTCTGAGTAAAGCTTTCCAGCATTCTTCTCTGCCTGAATCATGAGTTGTATCAAGCGCAGGCAATATAGAAGATTGAGAAAGTTGGTTTATTCAGTCTGATAAGGGTAATCCAGCATGTGTTTTCTCTGCAACAATTGTCTTTGTTGGCATCTGGCATCCTCTCCAAACATCTTCTCCAATCCCCAAGCTTGCTGTTTCATCTCTAGCGCAGGTGTCAAACTCGATCACCTCATGTGATGTTTCATGATGTATCACAATGTTTTTTGTCTTTGCAGAGGGGGTGTGTGGCCTGCATGTGACACATCTGGCCTGTGGGCCACCAATCTTAAAGACCTAATTTAGCATTGACTCTGCAGATTCTCATAGTCTATGGTTTATTCAAAAGGAGGATGATACATTCCGTTCACCACACAGATGTTAGTATATACAGTAGTAAGGTAAAGGTAAAAGTTCTCCTCGCACATAAGTTCTAGTCATTTCTGACTCTAGGGGGCAGTGCTCATCTCCGTTTAAAAACCGAAGAGCCAGTGCTGTTCAAAGACGTCTCTGTGGTCATGTGGCCAGCATAACTAAATGTTGATGGTGCATGGGACACTGTTACCTTCCCACCAAAGGTGGTTCCTATTTTTCTATTAGCATTTGTTACACACTTTCGAACTGCTAGGTTGGCAGAAGCTGGGACAAGTAATGGGAGCTCACTCCATTATGTAGCACTAGGGATTCGAACCACTGAACTGCCGACCTTTCTGAACAACAAGCTCAGTGTCTTAGCCACTGAGCCATCGCATACCATGTATGTATAGTATACTACAGTAATAGTGTTAATACTAATAATGCTATCTTAATATGAGTACATTTTTAATTTTAGAAAAATCTAGTACAAAAGACATTCCAGTACAATTATTTCTGTGAGCAAAATTCATTAATTGGACTTAGTAAAACAATACTATGTGTATAATAGTGTTATAATACTAAGTGTGATCTTTAATGGGATTTTACTCAGCCTCGAAAGTGAATTTAGAGCTAAAGGCTTTATTATAATCAACCATAAGGAAATGACTTGAAATTAAACCTTAAAAGGTACCCAGAGATGATGAAATTGGGATTTATGTAGAACATAGATATAACATATATACAAATTAGATTCTATATTTGGGTGCAGTCAATAGTAACACCTAGACTCTCTGGTGCTTTATAACCCTGCAAAAAGCTTAAATTATTCAGCAATTTAATTCTGGTTTACAATGCTGCAGCTTGTTAGAACTGGCTAGCTCTTTTATAATTGTGACTGAGGAAACATTACCTGCACAATTTAATTTGAATGAGAATATTAGTAAGCCAAATACAGAACATCTCCAAGGAAAAGGCATTTGGTCACAGCCAAATGAAGAGACTTATCTGGGAAGAAGACAATGTCAGAAAAATTGCCATCTGATTTTTTTTTTACTGTAATTTTTTAGCCTTGACATCTAGTGACACCATAATAGCAGAACTAGAGGCTGGAAAGCACCATAGGATATGGAGTACTAGAACCTTTTGTCTTTTGCTTTGATTCTTACATCTCAAGGAATTTTTAAAAAAATATGTTAAATAAAGCATTATATTCATGTAGTAGATATTAAGAGTACATCATTTTACCTGTGTGGTGTTAACTGAGGTAAATGTAAACTGATAAATATGTTTGGTTCTATAATCATAACATTAGGATTTGGAAGAAAGGATGATGTTATCTCAGGTTATCTGGTGAAATAACTGACAATCAAACAGGGAAGTTATACGAGAGTTAAGAAATAATTAAAGCTGGTGGGAATTTGCTAGGAGATGTGTGATGCAGCAGCACCTAGTTGCAGAAATCTGTAACTAGCTGCTTTTTTAAAGAATCAGAGCAAAAAAGTTCTTCAGAGATGCTAACATAAACCAAAAGAAGAAATTAAAGGAAACAGTAAGGTTTCTGAAGACGTTATGGAACAGAGATCTCAGAAGCGGAAGGATTTCCCAAGGAAGAAACTAAAAGATCTCAAGAGTTAGGAATTATATAGAAGTGGGGAGCATCACATACTAAATCAGAGGAAGGCAGAGAGAAGGAAAAGAAAGAAGGGGATTGAAATGTAGGTTAGGCAAAAGAAGAAAAGGGGGAAAGATTAGACTAGATAGACAGCCTAAAGACAAGCGAAATAAGAGACCAAACTAGGTTGCACTTCCTTTCTCTGAAACAGATAGAAAATGCAAAAGGTGAGAGGGAAAAGGTACATTTTTTTCTCTCAACGATACTCTGTCTAACTGAGTTGCAATCCCCATGGTTTCCAGGGAAAAGACCAACTTGAAGGTGTAAAAATATAATGATTCTCAATCATAAACTAACAGAGGAGAGAAAAGCAAACTTCATCAGCAAGACCCAAGGATCTGATGGAGGAGGAGCTACTGTAGGTTTGCAAGAGCAAAGAGGACCAACTGGGAGGAGGAGATGATGATGATGATGATGATGATGATGATGATGATGATGATGATGATTTAAATATCCAAAGACCTGTGTGGTTTACTACATCAAAATATGCAATCAAAATAGTTAAAAACATAGCAATGTTTTAACAAGTGATGAGATGAACTCAGGAAATGCAGTTCAGAAGTGGGCAATGAGAAAATTGCTATTTGCTCCTCCAGCAGCTTTGGGATACTTTGCAAGGGAGTCTTATTAAATATGTACTCTGACTGTTTATGGAGATTCTCTGTCATCCAGGTCATAGTTGTCCCCAAGAGGCTTTTTTCAAGAGGCAACTGGACTTTCCTGTTTTTCTTTGAAGATATTTCACTTTTCTCACCCAAGAAGCTTCTTGGAAGAGAAGCGAAACGTCTTAAAAAAAAAACAAGAAAGTCCAGTTACCTCTTGAAAAAAGCATCTTTGGGATATGTACTCTGACCTTATATTTCCCAAGGAGACACCTGAGTCTGTTGTCTTGAGGGAGCAAAAGGATGGATGTCTGGTGTTTCAGAAGGATGTCAACTGAGTGCCCATTTAGTTGTTTAGTTTTTATTGCATCTGTTTATGTATCTGTAGGTTGCTACTTACCGTATTTCAAATAATGAAACTGTTTGTGACTAAGTCACAACTGAAAGATTGGTTTTTGTGGGTGTTTAAAAAAGAAGAAAGAGAGAGAAGCGATCTACAAGTGTTTCTCAGATAGCAGAAGTCTTTTTTTACTTGGTCTTATTTATATTAAATTTCAAATTAGCTGGTGGGATTGCATTTACCGTAGGTATTAGAGGGAAGTTAACTTTTCAAACCCCAGACAGCCTCTTCTTGAAAACAAAAGTTATATGAATATGATTTAAGCTATACTAAGAAAATGTGAGATTAGGAAGAGCATAAAAGGATAACTCACGCTGAAGGCACTTTAGCTATCTAAAATGGACAGTTTGGTTCATTTCTTTTCCCTTTTGTGCAGTTGAGACAAGCTGTTAAGCAAATATCTGACAAGGTTTGAAGCAGAAAATATTAGCTGATAGTGTGAATGCTGTGACATGATAAATTAACTTCGGAATTTGTTGATACAATGTTTACTTGTTTAAAATTTCTCAAACTTCAATAAGATAATAGTTATTAGCTGTTGCAGAGGATGACTCAAAGATAAAAGATTGTACATCTAAGGCCTCAAGAATATAGTTTATTGGTGTTTTTCCAAAAGTTCTAAGAATGTCTGGTGACTATTTCAGTGATTGGCTTCACTGAAGCAAAAATACACAAGTATGTTTTTTAAAAAAAAAAATAGACCAATTGCTTAGATAATATCAGTACAAAATCATAAAACAAGAAAGCCTAGTCTCTTATCAGTTGAATTCACTGAGAACAAATGGATGTTAACATTAGTTGGTCAAACAATCCATCTCCTCTTAGGGACAGATTATTAATGATCTTCCACCAGTACATTTTGTTCCATCTTCCATCTCTTGGAACCACCAACATCAAAATTGCAGGAACTCGTCTTTGATGCACTTATTTTTGCCTTAAGAAACAGATTGACTCTATTGATTTTAATGTAGAATTTAATATGTATGATGATTACATTCTAGGTTTTTTTATCCCAGGTAAAGGTTCCCTTTGCACATATGTGCTACTCGTTCCCAACTCTAGTGGGAGGTGCTCATTTCCATTTCAAAGACAAAGTACCAGTGCTGCCAGAAGACATCTCCATGGTCATGTGGCTGGCATGACTAAACACCGAAGGTGCATGGAAGGCTGTTACCTTCCCACCAAAGGTGGTTCCTATTTTTCGACTTGCATTTTCACATGCTTTCGAACTGCTAGATTGGCAGAAGCTGGGAGAAGTAACAGGAACTCAGTCCATTATTACACAGCACTAGGGATTTGAACCGCCAAACTTCTGATCTTTCTGATCGACAAGCTCAGAGTCTTAGCCACTAAGCCACCATGTCCCCTCTTTTATCGCAGATTGTTTTCTAAACTTTCTCCCAAATAATATACGTATACGTATATGTATGTGTGTGTTTATGGATTAGGATTAGGATTTATTGGATTTATATGCCGCCCTTCTCCCAAAGGGCTCAGGGCGGCGCACAACATAAAAACACATATTACAAAAGTTTAAAAAAAAAGATTAAATAGTAAATCCAATAACCAACTGACAATTTACAATTAAATTTAAAATTAAATTAAAAATTAACAATTAAAATTAATAGTTTATTTTACTCATGCCAGGCCAGCTTGCTGGAAAAGCCAGCTTTTTAGGGTGCGCTGGAAGGAAGGGAGGTCGGGAATTATGCGAAGCTCCGGGGGTAGCTCATTCCAAAGGGAAGGCGCTCCCACAAAGAAGGCTCTCCCCCTGGGGGTCACCAGCCAACACTGCAGCTGCTTTAATGAAACAAACTATTACAAGAGCACAACTTCCAACAGCTGCAGCAGTTTGAAGTCTTCTCTTAGGCATAAAAACTTTCCAGTGTTTTCCAATGGTCAGACATTTTCTTCTTAATTATATCCAGAGTTACAGGGACTCTTGTCAACAATCTAAGACCTACAGATACTTTGTGGCTAAACTGGGATGAAGCCAAGAGAATGATTAGACAGAATTGGAAGGTTAAAACTATTCGTCCTGCAACAGTGGATTGTTGACAAGTACTCTTTGTCTTCATTTGAATTGGGCAAAAGGAAGGCAAGCAAGAAGATTACCAAGCAATTGATTTAAATTTCCTTCAGTTATTTTGTTTATGAGTATGTATTTCCATTTAACTTTTTGTCCACATCATACATTGTGTCTGTTGCTATTAACTTGCAAATGGATGCTTTAGTCTGGTAGTATTGGAAATATCCTGAAATTGACTTGTCCTCTCCTCCTTCCCCAAGTTTAAAAGTAGAAATGCAGACTTGCAATCTTGTAAACTTGGTTACACCATCTATTCTTGTTCTTCAGGGGGCTTCTCTGCATTTTCTCCATGTAAGACAGGGGTCTGCAAAGTCGGCTCTTTTAAGATTGGTGGACTTCAACTCCCAGAATTCCCCAGTCAACCATGCTGGCTGGGGAATTCTGGGAGTTGAAGTCCACCAGTCTTAAAAGAGCCGACTTTGCAGACCCCTGATGTAAGAAATAACATTTGCCATCTATCCATATTTTTATTCTTATTTTTAATTTTAATTTGGGGTTTGAGACTATGTGGAATATGAACAATGCAAAGTAGTCCTGTAGTGTGCTGAAAAATCAGCCCTTAATGCTAACAAGATAACTGTTTCATTTTCCAGCAAAAGCTAATGAATCACTTGATATTAGAGGGGAAAAAACACTGACCGGTGGCAGTTAAATGGGTGGGAAGTCTTCAAACCAATTATTTACTATTTTGTCCTATAACATGAAAAAGAGGAGGAAGAGGAAGAAGAAGAAAGAGGAGGAGGAGAAGGAGAAGAAGATACCCAAGCTAAACAAAGTTTTCATTATCTGTCATCTATAGACACATGGTCCTCCAGGGATAATGCATAAATTAATGCATGTCCCAACTGAAGTGTTAAGTATTTACAGTAAAACTTTAAATAGTGTTTATTAGGTTACACTGAGGTGAACATTTGGGGCAAGTCAGTTTGAGTCACCTTAAATGGGCAATTTTGCTCTTTGGTATGCTGTCATACTGGAGGTGGTAGATAGCTTCTGCTTTTTAGAATCAATCATCAACATTAAAGGATCAAGCAGTCAAGCAGTATTCTGCAGACTAGCATTTGGTACAACTGCTATAAAGGCCTTGGAAAAGATATTCAAGTGCATACCTACACAGGTCAGAATCCCTTGATATTCAAGCCATGGTATTAAGGAAGTGCCAATTGAAGTTTGAAGAAACAGGATAGGAAGAATATTGATGCCTTTAAGCTCTGGTGTTGGAAAGGACCCCTGAGAATACCATGGACATCCAAAAAAGCAAACAGATGGATCAATGAACAAATCAATGCAAAGTTGTCACTTGAGGCACAGATGATTGGACTCGAACTACCTTACTTTGGACACATTATGTGAAGACCCAGCTCTCTAAAGAAGGTTCTAATGGTGAGAAAGGTGGAAGGAAGGGAAAGAGGACAATCGGCAATAAGGTGGATGCACTTAATTACAATGGAAATAGGTGCACTGCTTGGAAGACTTGAAAGATCAAGTTAGGGATAGATTGTCATGGAGAAAAGTAATGAGGATGCTAAAACTTGAGAATGGCTTGATAGCACATAATGAATGCTACAGATGTGTTATTCAGCAGGTTCTGACCTGTTCTGGAGAACTGATAGCAGAAATTTTGAGTAGTTCAGAGAACTGGTAAATACCACCTCTGACTGACCCCACCCCCATCTATTCTCTGCCTCACAAGTCCCAGCTGATCAGGAGGGAATGTGGATTTTGCAGTATCCTTCCCCTGCCATGCCCACCAAGCCACACCACCTGCACCAAGCCACACCCACAGAACCAGTAGTAAAAAAAATTGAATCCCACCACTGGAATGCTATCATGCCTCAATGTATTTGTAAGACCATTTCTATGAGGTCACTGAATCATTTCCAGTGCATCCCATCCCAATGACTTGCTGATATTTTTCTTCCTTACATCCAATCCATTTTTCTTCTTCTATGGCACATCTTTAAGATTGCAAGGCAGAGGTTTGGGTACATTTTATTAATTATAGCTCTGGTCCTTTAGCTTAAGAGTGAGATGAAAATACATGCTTTCTGATTGATTGATTGATTGATTGATTGATTGATTGATTGATTGATTGATCGATCGATCCATCGATCGATCGATTGATCGATCCATCCATCCATCCATCCATCCATCCATCCATCCATCCGGTCACAGGTTGATTTCTGTTGTAAAAGCAAGGCCAACAAAACAATTTCCACCACTAATGAAGTTGCCACTATTGGAGGTTGAATCTTAAGCATATTTGACTGCTGGGCAAATGAGAAGAACCCCAAGATGTTACTTCTGTTTCTGTTTTGAACTTGGCCTATTGTTAATTAAACAACAAAATGGGGCTTCCCTTGAGGTGCACTCGAAAGCTGCAGTTAGTCCAGAATGCAGCCGCGCGGGTGATTACGGGAGCCTCTAGATGCTCCTATATAACACTGATCCTGCGCGAGTTGCACTGGCTTCCTGTGGCCTTTCGAATGTGCTTCAAGGTTCTGACGACCATCTTCAAAGCGCTCCATGGCTCGGGACCTAGTTACATGCGAGACCGTCTCCTGCCCCATACATCCTTAAGACCGATACGCTCCCACAGAGAGGGCCTTCTCAGGGTGCCGTTGGCCGGACAATGCCGACTGGCGACACCCAGGGGTAGAGCCTTCTCTGTGGCGGGCCCAGCCCTTTGGAACGACCTACCCCCTGAACTTCGCACCATCTCCGACCTCCACCTCTTCCGCAAGTGCTTAAAGACACATTTGTTCCATCTAACCGGCCTAGCATAACCCCCAAAATGACTTTTAGATAGTTTTAAATTTTGGGAATTTTAATCTGGTTTTAGCGCAGGGTTTTTATCGAATAAGTTTTTTAAATTTTTTATGTATTTTTGTATGTATTTTAATATTCCTGTGCGCCGCCCTGGGTCCGTTTGGAGAAGGGCGGGGTATAAATTTAATAAAATAAAAAATAAATAACCTTCCGGATATAAGAGATAGTTGAACTCTCTCTTTTTTGCTTCGCTCTCTTCAAAATGTAGTTTGAAGGGACTGGAGGCATTTTTGTTCTCATAGATTTCCTAATCTAGTTTTTTTCCTTGTTGTTTAGTATTCCCAGTTCAGAGAGATTGGGGGGGGGGGGGGGGGAGGAAGAGGACAACAAGCAGCAAAGTGGATGGACTCAATTACATCAGTGATTCACTCTTTAGCAAGACAAGCTTCATTAACAGGCTAGGCATTAATTTAACAGCAAACATGCTTCCATCCAGGGCTTAAAAAGCTGGCTTGTAGTGTGCTTAAAAACAAATGTGGGTTGATTTGAAAATTGGCTGGATAAGTGAAAGGCTTTGTTTACCTGTGCTGTGTGTGTGTGTTCATCATTCTCTGAAAAAGTATTTTCTTGATGGAAGAGATTTACAACATTCCAAGTGAGTGCAATGTTCTCTTAATGGATACTGATTTTATTTTTTGCATTTATTTATTTTGCAATGGTTCTTATCATAAGCTGGAAAGTCACTAAGCTCCATCCGTGTCTGAATGATACTTAAACTGATAGGTTTTCATTTGCGCAGGGACACTGCATGTGTTATCTAGCTGCATTCCACACAGCAACCCTGTTATTCCATATACCAAGATGAGTAGAAATATTATCTCTAAGTCCAGTTAGTGGCCATGTTTACATAACAAGCTGACTCTGTTAGCTGTTCTCCTCCCGAAGCCAATATTTACTCTGGTGGGCTGCCAAGACACAGTTAACAGATAACCTAGTCGAAAGAAAAGCAGACATTTTTATTTTTTATTTATTGGATTTCTTCCCCACCATAATCAATTAACTTTTCGTGGCTTACAATGAGGAAAACAATGATGATTTCAACATCTAAGTAAAATACAAATACAAAATACTGAACGAGAATAAATGAAAGAGAATGAAATTTAAAAAATGGCACCATAAATCAAGTCAACAAAATCATGAAAATGCTATTAATATTCTAATTCAGTGTTCCTCAACCTCAATAACTTTAAAACATGTGAACTTCCACTCCCAGAATTCCCCAGCTAGCATGGGGAACTCTGGGAGTTGAGGTCCATATGTCTTAAAGTATCTGAGGTAAAGTATCTGAGGTAAACTATCTACTGATGTGAATTAATGAAAGAGAATGAAATAAAAAAAATGGCACTATAATTCAAGTCAACAAAATCATGGAAATACTATAAATAGTCTAATTCAGTGTTCCTCAACTTTAAAACATATGAAGCTCCACTCCCAGAATTCCCCAGCTAATATGTCTTAGAGTATCTGAGGTAAAGAAACATTACTCTAATGCTCCAAATCAGGAGTAGGCAATTAATTTTCCCAAGGAGCTACATGTGAAACTGGGACTGTTCTGGAGGGCCAAACCAATAGGGCTGTGAAGGTGCATAGGCATGCACGCACAAACACACACACACGCACACACACACATGTATTTTTTTAAAAAAAGCTGTTGCCTTCAAAATAAAAGCCATGCAGTTGTATTGCATGCATGGCATACCCTTATTTACATTTGATTTTTACACTTTGAAAATGTGCCTAAACAGGACAGCATAGAGCCAGAGCGGGTAGGTAGGCCTATCTGCGATTTCCACTACAGGTTTGGGTGAACTGGTCTGAACCGGCTGAATACCACCTCTGCCAAAACACATGGAACACTGTTATGTTCCCATCAAAGTGGTATCTATTTATCTATTTGCATCTGCATGCTTTCGAATGGCTAGGTTAGCAGGAGCTGGTGCAAGAATAGGAGCTCACCCTGATGTGTGGCACTTGGGTCTAGAACAGCCAACTTTCCAGTTGACAAGCCCAGCATCTTAATCACATTCTCTCATCCTGCAGTCCACCCACAATTTTTGAGAGATTTGGTAGGACATTCATAAAACCAGTTCTAACAAAGAAAATATCCAGTCTGTTATTGTCATAATAAACTGGCATTCTAATAACGATTTGTCCTAAGGAGTTAAGGGTGATCAGACTGATGGCTTTGTTTTTACTTTATTCACTGGGAAGTTATTAAATCAGTAGCCAGCTGCTTTACATGTCTGCTTAATGCCATCTCAAAAACAATTGAGAATTCATGAAATTCAATTGCATATTTATTTGTGGGCCACAGAACTGCCAATAAAACATTACAGACTTTACTTGAAGGACCTTAGTCTAATCAGTATTTGTTACTCATTAAAAGAAGGAGGAGGAGAGAGCACATGCATATCCATGCACACTAATATACACACTTTCGATTGTGCTGGTACAATGACCTTCACAATGTATAAACTTTTTTTTTCTGCTGGTCTTCTGTTGCAGTAGTGTAAATGCAGTGTTGCATGAAATTATACTAGTTAGGATGACAGTTCACTGGAGTTAAATTCATGAATATCTTGGGGAAATAAATTAGGTGATGTATTACATCATTTGGGAGTGAATTAAATATGCAGCATGTTCAGATTTTTTATATGGGAAATTCAAATTACTGAACCTGCCTTGTATAGATCTAGGGCTCAGTATTGACAGTCAGATAAACTAGAGCCAAGTGTTTTCTCCCCTTTCCCAAATTCCATTGCTGACATGTCTCCCAATAATTTTGGAATATTTGCTGAATGTTGTCGAGATTTTTGGTAGTCTGTTTGACAACCAATTATGTTTGATTTCAAAATTTAATGAGTGATATACGATCGCTGTAGCATAGCCCTGCTTGCTTGATTGCAATTATACCTGCTATGTCACCATACCTAACACAGCTTTTCAATCTTTATCCCTCTAGGGAGCATTTCCCACATCAAGGTTTATGTCAAGAAGCCCTTAACATCTACTACAGAGTTCTTGCAATGTTGCACTTTTTCCCCCTATCAGGGCACACACCAGAGCTGAACAGTAAATCAAGCTTTCCAGACACTTAACTCCTTATTCAGCACTTGGCTTCACTTGGAAGGAAACTTTTATGCATGCCTGGCCTAATCAGAATTGGTATTACAGAGAAGAATGAAGTCTTAAGCAACATAGTTGATTGCCCACTAAACAGCAAACAGTCTTCATATAACTGTGCCTCAGAGATTCAAATCTAGATCTTTTCCTACTGAGTTAACCTAGAGATTTCTTTGGTGGTCTTGAATGATTGAAACCAGGAATAATGGTCCTTTTTTAGCCTGCAAACAAATGGATATTTGCTTTCTATCTTTGGGTTTTATACAACCCTTATTTTCTCTCTCCCTCCCTTGAGCCTGGAAATGTTGATGCTTCTTCCCACCTCTGTCTGGCCATGGTAGTTTCATGGAAGCTTTCTCAATCTTGGCTTCTTTCATGGTGCACGGTAATGTCAATTGGTCTTCTCCAATCTGCTGTCTTCTAGGAAGCTTATATTAGATGACAATTTCCTGAAACACTGGAGGGAGTCTATTGCAGAAAGCTCATGTAAATAGTCTATATTCTAAATATAAACTCAATAATTTTCAATTATCTTTAATTGCATCATTTCTGCTCATGTCTTTCTTTGTTCTCTTGGCTGCAATGAAATGATGGCATTGCCAAAATCACATATTATTTCTCTCTCCTGGTTTTGTGAACACTCTTTTTTGACTTTTCTAATGCACTTTCCCAGGACATTGACAGGCAGGTGGGACACCAATCTGTAGTGAATCATATCATTGGGAGGGATCTTAGAAGTCATTTAATCCAACCCCCACTGAAGGATCCATTGGAGTCTTTTTGACAGATGTGCATTCAGTGTCTGAATGTTGCTTTGAAAGACTTAAAGGCAAAAAACTAATCCATCAATTCATATAATGGACAGAGGAAAAATAAAGCCCAGAAAAATCAAACACAAGACAATCAGAAAGCAGCTTTCTCATTTTAGATACATTTGTCCAAGAAGATGAGTCTTCATTTTTGTCTTTGGGTTTGTTTGATGTATAATTTTATTTCCTCCTCCAAGATGCCCAGTGATGCAACTAGGAGCAAAGCCTCAAACATCAGCAACTGTATTGGAATCTGATGAATTTGACCGAAGACTACTTGCGAAAGAAGAAATTTCATTTTATGGTGTCCTTCTTTTGCAGTGCTTGTAAGTGATTTGATTGGCACCATATATTTTATTTTGTTTCAAAAATGTGAAATGTTATTCTTTTGTCTTTCCTTTTAGTTGCAAAAAAGATAGATTCATTGTTCTAGTCTTTGATTGTCTACATCAGGGGTATCAAACTGATGGAACATGAGGAATGCCCATCCCTGCTTGACTAGATCAGACAGTATTTACATTCTCTTAAACAACCCTGTTATCTACTATTTCATTATCTATGGTTGTGATATCCAATATTATGAGCACTGAAACTTCTTTTCCATTTGTTGGGAAAAGCTGCATGAATCCCTCTAACCAAGGTAAACAATAAATTAACACTTCCAAAATTTCACTGATTAAAAAGTACATACTCATCTATACTTGCTGGACCTCTAACACCAAAGATAATTAACTATCACCTCACATTGCTTTAAGCAGCTTTTCTGCTGAGTTTCGATTTGTTTAATCAGTAATAATCTGCTTTCTGCTGCTTCTGACTTTCGCGGCTTATACTGAAGAAAAAAGAAAAGAGACAAATTATTTTTAATGTGGATATTATAACCTGTTTTTCAGACGCCATTCGCCACTCAAAGTGGAGAGCAGCCATTAAGGCCTTTATGAAGATTTTTTTAAAAAGTTTGATATGAGAAAGGAGTGATATCAGTTAATATATCTTTTTTAAAAATCCACACTGCTTGTTGTATAAATGTTCTCCTAAGCAGCTCTTGACCATTTCTACAAAAAACATCATAGAGGATCCCAGACTGGCCTCCAGTGGCATGAAATTTCATAGTTTCATAGAGAAAAAGAATGTTTAGTCTCACAGTAAGCTTAAAAGTTTACTTGTTTCTGCTCTTACCAAGAGGAGGAATACTGGTCACAGTGCTTTTATGACCTTTAACTGCATGAATACAACTAGCTCGCATGTATTTTATATTTAACACTCATTAGCTTCAAGGGGAGCCTCCTGAAATACAATCAACATTTTTTGAGAGGCTTATTCAGTTATGCATGGTGGTAAGAAGAGAATAATTGTCCTCTATTGTCATCAAGGACCTGGGCTGCCTGACCTTTCTTGAAGTCCCTATTTAGATAATGGCAATAACAGCCATTTTTGTACATTAATTACATCCTACAAATCACTCCACATCTAATTTGGACAGTCCAAAGAATTAAAATAATCATTCCACTGCCGTGTCATTTGAAAATGTGGATTCAATGAGCAGCCTTGCTCAGAACATTCTGTTCAAATGTTCGGCGATTCCAAGCAGATTAATGTTATTCCATCTGGATTTACTCTGTTTACAGATGTTGCTACCTGATAAGTGTGATTTTATTTCGCTGAATGTGGCTACATTTTGCTTCGCTATATGTAAAATATACAATATTGCTTTTTTAACAATATTAGTGTTATTATTATTAAGTTCTCTTACAATTTTTATTTGCTTCCTCTGAATTTATTTTCTTTTTTCTTTTGGAATTGGTCAATGATTCTAACAAAATGTCTTGTACTTTATTGTGTTATATTATGAGATAGTTGTATTCTATTGGTTAAGACCAGAAATGGTTGGAATATTTCATTCAAACCTTGGAACAAAACTTTTTGAACACCCAAGATTTTGTTCCTGGTTTGCAGCTGTTGTAGTATTACATTGTTATCTAAAATTGTGTCTTTTGAGGTTGAAATTAACATTTTGACTCCTTTGTAGATGTCTCTATGATTCATTGACAATACACAGGGTAAAGATTATAACAGTCACTATGTAAGACAGACAGGCAGAAGACATACACCACATATCCATGAACATCAAGTAGCAGTCAGAAGACATGCTGAACACTCCTTAATCTCACAATATATGGACAAACTCAACCATAGTTTCAACTATGAGCATCCTAGATCAAGCTAAATCCAAAAAATTGTCAGGGAATCCC